>JAXCGZ010019742.1:0-30000 GCA_037179515.1 Halocaridina rubra
TATGTTAGAAAATGTATTATTCTGTATGAGGAAGTTTGAATTTAAGGTGAGGAGAGTTTATTTAAATATTCACATATCAGCAGTTCATAAACCCCCATATAAAATATTTGCATGTATGTTTATGCATGTAATATTAATTATATTTTATTGGTAGAGGATTTAATTTTGAGATCGTGGTAGGCCTCTACTGAAGCCGTGTCAGGATTTCCGAATTTAGGGGGTTATAAGATCGAAGGGTAAATAACACACAGGAAATCCTCCACATAAACTTTATTTTAATTTTTTTTTATTTTTCCATATATTTTTTTTAAAACTGACTTATAATCGAGAACGACTTAACTCAAAGCGACGTAAGCCGAGGTATATATATATATATATATATATATATATATATATATATATATATATATATATATATATATATATATATATATATATATATATATATATATATATATATATGAATCATTTTTTACCCCGACCGGGACTCGAACCTAGGACTTATGATTACTAAGTCAAGGTGCTATATATATATATATATATATATATATATATATATATATATATATATATATATATATATATATATATATATATATATATATATATATATATATATATATATATATATATATATATATATATATATATATATATATATATATATATATATATATATATATATATATATATATATATATATATATATATATATATATATATATATATATATATATATATATATATATATATATATATATATATATATATATATATATATATATATATATATATATATATATATATATATATATATATAGTACTGTACATGCAAAATATCAACTTACGAACAATTCAGGATATGATCCTACATTTGGAACATAACTCGTCAAAACTTGGGTAACGTCTGTATATTTATTTTCAAAGAAGACGCCATAATGCACTGAGCCAGTAAGGTGGCGCCAAGTGTAGCAAAAAAAATGATTTTTTGGGGGTTTTAATTATACCCTAAAAATTATTCTGAGGAGTTGAGGATAGAATATTTTGATTAATATTGCTTTCATTGTGTCTATACAAACTAAAATTGAAGATATACACTTTGAACATTTGAGGTTAAGACATATTCTCAACTTTAATGACAAAATATCACAAATCAAGGGATTTTGAAAATCATTATTTTTCACTTTAGGTAACTTAAGGCTTTTATTATGATTATTATTGAGGGGAAAAGCATTCCTCTCTCATTCCCTCTTTGTCAATAGAACTGACTAAAAGGGATAGTAGCCTAATTGCGGAGTTGGCAATCTCTTCCTCCCTAATTTTTTTTCTTTCCATAAAACAGATGGAAGAAGGGGCCAAGATGTGTTGGGTAAAAGGAATTCCTGCCGCCTACCTTTGTGAAGTGAAAATCCTCCCTAAATTCCATTAAATACCAGTTGCATAGTTAATTAATTATTGATGTTAATGTTATAGGTCCCTAGCTTTACTGAAGTACAAGAAATTGTCTAAGATATTTATTAGCAGTTGAATTGACTTGTTTTTTAATGTATAATGAATTTTTTATTTTGTGAAACATTTGTTCAAGGATGTCTTTTCAGGAAAAAGTATTATTCCATATGTGTTTGCATTTTCTATAAATCACTTATGGAGAAATTTTAAGTTGATTATACTGTTCGTATCATCTTTTCCTTTCACAACAAAACTTCATATCGTGCTGAACTCAGCTGGATGGTAGTTTTATTACTAAAATTGTTGAGATGGAAGGAATACCAGCACCTTTTTAATTTAAGCTGATTTATGCAACACACGCTATTAATAGCAGTGTGATAGACAATACTGTATCATATACTTTAGCATAGTAAATAGGTAATAGGATTGACCAAGAGCAAGTTCTTATGAAGGGATCATGGAAAAAACTGGGAAGGTTGAGGTCTGGTCTCTAATATTGAGCTGTGATTTTCTTGGTCTTGTTTACTATTTATAGCATACCAAAGCTTGACTGCAAGCAAATAATTTACGTTAGAGGGATACAGATGTTTATAAAGCTTATTATTTATGATAACAAGAAACGGAGATGTATTTAGTTATCATATCTCGTCCATTGTTGTGATCACATCTCTGACTTTAGGAGGAGTCAGTAAATAATAACTAAAAATTAGAATTGAATATAATTTCAGTATTATTTAGAATAATCACCTGGACAGATACTTTGTAAATTTTGAATAGTGGCACGTCCTTCTTAACATAATTTTTTTACGACTGTCTCAGCATTAAGTGTCTTGAATTTTTAACACCCTTTCCCGTGTACCACAAAATTTCGTGATATCAAGTGTCTTTGAAAGAGCGCCTGAAATAAGATATGAAAATTCGACTGTGACCCATGTTGCACTTACAGCACCACCCCTCGAATATTTACTGTGCCTGTTCACAATTGTGGAGTGCCTGTGTTTAAATCTTCAAGCATTATGTAATCCTTTCTATAAATCTGTATACCTTTTTTACTACAAAGTGTCATTCAGTTAAATTCATTAAAAGAGCACCTGAAAAAAGAAATAAAAAATCGACTGTGACCCATCTTACACAAACAGCACCACCCCTCCGTTTTGTTGCTTTTTGTGCCTAATTGCAATTGTAGAGTGCCACACTTGTTCTATGTCCTCAAGCATTACATAATCCTCTATAAACCTGTATACCCAGTGTGTTGTAAAAGCCAACTAAAGGTAATTTGGGATGGGGCTTGCAATCCTACCATTCCGAAATTTTTCTCTTGCCATTAGGCAACTAAAGGAGGTTAAGATGGGTAGAATATGTTGCAGCCCTGTTGCCTTATTTTTCTTGATACACTTGGGGTCACCCTGTGGAGTTATGAGGGATAGAATTTCTCTTGAAAAAAAAGAAAAACATAGAATGTATACCATTCTAAAATGTTGCAATTAAAAAGAATAGATAATTGGAAAAGTGTAAAATACTTCTATTGGTCACACTACTTTCTAAATTCATAAGAACTTGGAAAGACCTGACCATGTGAGGCAGAACTTACTAAACTGATGTTAAGATTATGTGATGTTACTTCGTTTGTAAAGTCCAATCAATAGTTTTAAACATAGTAATGTTTACATTAGTTGGTTTTGCTGTTTACTACATAAGATTTTAACTAGAATAGATAAGAGCACATGAATATGACACAATGTCTCTTTCATTGGTTTTATTTAAAATAAATATTATTGTGATAATCTTGAGTTTTATATAAATAGATACTGGTGTGTGAACCACATATGTATAGAGTGTATTTACACTTTATCACTGATTATAGAAAAGAAAGAATTCCATAACTATTTCCTGCATGTCATATATGCTGATTAAATGGGATTAGTGGTGGCAAGGGCTGGTATGTCTTCCTTGCAGGATTTTTTTTTTCCCTAAAGAAACTGACAGGGATGGTTAGGTTTGTCGTTTTTATGCTGAAAAATCTTTCTACTGCAAGTATGGATAGAATTCGGTATACTGTATAGTGTTTCGTTTAAATACTCATTCTCTATTTCTTTTCAGTCAAGACGTGCTATGGCCTTGGGAATCTTCAATTGGGGTATATATTTCGGATACGGGCTTTCATATGTCGTTGGGAATTTCGTCACTGCTGCTGACATTAATGGCAAGGTGAGTTCCTTTTATATTGTTTCTTATTCTCATGTTTCCTCACTGTCTAGTGGTTTGCTATCCATAGTCTTTGCTGACGCAGTCTCAGTTAAGTCGTCCCCATCCTTCTAGTCTATTTACTTTAACTTATCTCTTAAGTGTGTTGATCTTGAAAGACACCTTTTTAAATAAGTCATTGACTGTGATCCAAGGATACTCTGGAACTAAATCAGTGAAGGGGTCATTTCTCCCAGATACTTTTCATGCAAGTTAGATCAAGGTTGTTGCAGGCGTCTGTAGTTTTCTGGATTGCATCATAATTATTTTTATTCTTTCTGAACTCTCACAGTGTGAGTTCTGGATGAAAATATAGTATGTTTACTTCTTTTGTGGAATATGCGTCAAATTTTGAAGATAGAAATAATATCCTGACCCAAGGGTTACAGTTGGAAGATTGTGATTACCTAATTGTGTTTACGGGAAAGAGCCCAAAGCTCGTATCTTCCCGTCTCCTGATCGGTTCCATTTTATACTTAGTGATACTTATCATACCTGTCTCTGAAATTGTCGGCTGGCTCAGAATATTGTCAAAAGATGAGCAAATTTAGAAATGAATATCATGCTTCTTGTAATATTTTTGAACTTTGGGCAACAAGCAAATAATTAATCGATCCAGAAACAGAACAGCGGTAACCCATGCCTTCTTATTAAATTAGTGCTGCTTTAGGAAAATGATCTATTTGATTTTATTGAAGACACAAGAGTTCTCGTATGTTAATTTATCAATTCATTTACTCCTGAAAGCAGTGTTACCCCCATATGTTTACTTTGCAACCATTCCTACCCATCTTTAATGTTGATAAATAGGTCCTTAATTGGAATTTATGGCGGAACAATCCAGTCTTATCTTTATAATGAAATTTTTCTGAAAGACAATCCATTGCTGGTGAGTATTATAGCTTTTTTGTGAGTGATACCAGGACGGGCAAAGAAAATTGTTATCATTGAGCCCAGGCTCCAAGAAAACTTTCAAGAAAAAGTAGCAGCTTAAGGACAAGACAATTGTTCATCCTCACTCAATACCTTACATGTTATGCAACTCTCCATGATTCCTGAAATGAGGAAACCTTTCTCTGCTTATAAAATTTTGAGGCCCACCCTAATTAGCTGAGCTTGATATCCTTAAAAAGGCTTTGAACCCAAGCTTGGATCAGGTGTTACATTAGACACTCTTGTTTAATCTGGTCATCTGCTCTTATAGATAACAGTGTGTCTATTTTGATAATGACCTTCACGATGCTTTAGAATAACTGGAACCTTCAACATAATGCTTCATTTTGAATACTTCGCAATTCTGGATGGAACCTTGATTATCATATTAACTGTAGATGCCTAATATTTTAATTCATGAGCCATATATATATATATATATATATATATATATATATATATATATATATATATATATATATATATATATATATATATATATATATATATATATATATATATATATATATATATATATATATATATATATAAAAGTGTATGTATAAATAATTTTTATGCAAAATTAAACACTGATTCAGGGTTGGCGATGGTCCTACATTGTTGGAGGCTTGATGGGGATATTAGCAACAATGATGCTTTTGAATGTACAAGAACCCACCAGAAAAAGTCAACCTGCTGCCAAACAGAAATCATTAGATAACGACATCCCAAGTAGTGCTTCTATAGAAGGGTCTCAAACTTGCCACTCTGAGCTTGAAATAGAGGAACATCCTAAGACCGTGATGGATAAAAATCCCAAAATAAGGAATCCTAAAGGCAAATGCTCACAGTATATGGATAGTATTTGGAAAGGAGACTCAGGATTAAAGGAAGTTTTGAAAGCATTATGTACTCCATCAATGCTAGTCATTGCCTTGGCCGCTGGTGTTAGACATACAGGTTAGTGTCAGCTGGTGACTTCATCTCTCCTTCTAAATAAATACCTGATTGTATCAACGTGTCCCCTCAGAATTTAAAGTCACATTCTCGTCTTTGAAGTGAATGTGATTGATTCCTCAATATTCACTTTTATCACTGTAAATGTGTATTGCAATTCATCATTTTGGTATCCCCCTATTCACTTAGTTTGAATGTAAAGTTCCTGTAACCCTGGTGATTTGGGAGAAGTAATGCAGGAGCTTCAGAGGAATTGAAACCTGCCGTTTACCAACAGCAAAGAAAAGTTATGTTAAGTTAGGTTACAACTCAAGCTTGGCCTTTAAGCTCAAACCCTAACCTAACATAACCTTACCTTTGTATTCCTTGTGAGTTGTTTGACCCAACCCGTATCCCTAGTGCCTAGAAATAAGGAATTCTGCCCTCCTATTTGCTGCATGTCGTAGGTGTGGATTGGAACAAATATCCCAGGTGGTTGGAGTAAAAGAATGCTTCCATTGTAGCCATGCTTGTTGTAATAGTCAATTAAAAGGAATAACGCTATTGTTGGGGAGAAATATTGCTGCCCCCAATATTTTGTGCATGTTATAATTGTCGAGTGAGAGACAAAGGGGAGTGAAAGGCTGGCCATCCAATCCTCTGCAATTTTTTACTTTGTTTTTGCTACTGAACCGCAAATGGAAGGGGTGAGGATGGGCAGGTGTAATGAAACCCTGCTGTTCTCCTTTTTCCATTTGATCTGACCATCCTGCTGCTTTCTGCAGTATGTGGTGCCAATAAAAAAAATGAATAATGTTCCCATTGTCTTTCACTCTAATAGGTCTGCTTAAACATTAATAGCCCCAACTTTAGAACCAGTGGTACTGCCTTTTAATATTTCTCTTATGCAGGTTTTTGCAGCTATTCAAGTACCCATTCAGTTTCCAAACAGGTCGTTTGTGGAATTTCCTCCGGCCACACAATTCAAAAAGTAAAAGTGCTTTCAAAGTGCATTTTCTTTAAGATTACCAAGCAGTATCTTCAAGTTTGAACATACAACACTAGGAATATATATTGCTGTTTGTTATATGTAGATTTATCTTTTCAGCTGGTTTCTCTTGGGCGTACAACACACAGCTGTACTTCTTAACATATT
Organism: Halocaridina rubra; assembly: GCA_037179515.1. Lineage (NCBI taxonomy): Eukaryota > Metazoa > Arthropoda > Malacostraca > Decapoda > Atyidae > Halocaridina > Halocaridina rubra. Next base: position 6,719 of record JAXCGZ010019742.1, read on the forward strand.
ATCCAGAATTTAACTTGGGTTTATGGGTATCAGGATGTTCTATTCTTGGAGGATCTCTGGGTGTTGCCGTTGGAGGTTTTGTCTCTGACAGACTGGTAAAGCGTCTTGGGCTTCGAGCACGTCTTTATGTTCTTGCGGGAAGCCAGGTTTGTAGTGAAGTTTTGTATAAAGTGTGACAGCAGGGAATATACGCATATTTTTATTTGGTGAGCTGTAATATTTGAGATTTGTGTCTGTTATCTTAAAAATTTATTTGCAGTTAGCTCATCATTTATCACGGAAATGATGGAATATTTACTTATGTCTTAAAACATCCAAATTTATAATTCAAGTATGACTTTGTAGCGCCCATAAGTGTGAATGTAGTGCTTAACTCTCTCGTCTGGGATGCCAAATTTAACTCTCCTAGATGGCTAAAAGAGTGTTTCGTCACCAGAACTACTTTGGGACATGAAAGTAGTAGCATCCCTTGTGTAGAAACCAAATAAACTCAGAACGCTTAGCGAGTACACCAGCAAATACTTGTGGTCAATGACACTATAATATTTTTAAGAGCTTAGGCATTTTTGAGTGCAAAAATGGTTATCCCACACTCATTTTTTATATCCTGTCCCTTCTGGTTGACTCTCACAACACGCAGTGAATATGAGGGTAACATTATTTTTCCTACACCACCAAGAATATCCTCTTTTGTAATACAGGGGTCACAAGGGTGGCATTCTTTCTACCTCATCACCAGGGATATGCCTTCTAGTGTGCTTATAATAACAAACACAAAGGTAGCATTTATTCTCCCCATCAAAAATATTATACAAGGGCAGAACAAACAACCAGCTTTTCTAATTTTTTACTATATGTTCAAATGACTCATTATTACCGGTACCTTATTCTCATGCTTTTAAATACTCGGTACTCATTTAGTAAAACTTTTAGTTCTAAAACAGTAACATAAAATATTAGATCAGTCATTGCTGTTGTGCAGTAAATTATTCAGCTTTATAATATTAATGTATTAGGATGAATCTAAGTTCAGGGAGTAATTTTAATATCTCTGCTGCTGTACTTATTTCTGTTACAGCAAAGTGTTCTTCTCTTTTAAGCTTTTAGCTACACCCTTTGCTACTGGGGTACTGTACTTTGCCCCTCCATGGGCTTTCCTCAGCTTATTGGGAGCCTATTTATTTGGTAAGTTAAACACAGTTATATGTATTCTGAATTAATGAACATGCAGCCTGAAAGGTTACACAGTAGTATATACTAAAATAATATGATGAGTATTTTACTCCTAGTATTGTTAAAGAAATAGAGATATAAATGAACTGGATACTGCATTCAGTTATCTGTCATTCATGATAATCACTTAAGAAAAGTGTAACTCTCATAAAGTACAGGTCACCTGGACACTACTGTATACTTTCAGCTGAAATGTGGTTTGGCGTTCTCTTTGCCGTCATAATAGAACTTGTGCCAGGAACTGTTCAGTCTTCAGCAATTGCAGTATTTTTGTTTGTAATGAATAATGTGGGAGGAAATCTGCCAGTACTTGTTGATCCATTATCTCACATCCTTTCCTATAGAGGTGCTTTGATCGTCATGTACCCAGGAGGGTACTTACTAAGTAAGTAGTGACTCGTTATCATACTGTTATCAAGGTTCCCATCATATAGCACCTATGAAAGCCACCTTAGAGAGTTATTGGCTGAGGGATTTTACTTGTATGAAAAAACTTAAATAATTGTAGGAATATTAGATAACAGAAGGCAGCTCTGAGGTTGCACCTAACAAGGAATTTGCAATTATTTAGTCTTGTAAAAAGGTATTCACCCTTAGTAGAGCTGTTCCCTTAATGCCAAGGCAAGGAAGTTTCAAAAATATAGCTGTGTAATATACTCGGTCAAAACCATTTTCAATATCAAAGAAAACGACCATTTCCTTAGACCACACTGGAGCAGTTCTCCTTTCCAACTAAAGCTAGACCAAGATGATAAGTATCCATCCTAGCCCTTCTAGGTGAGCTGAAACATTTCCCAGTGTGCTTTTACTGGCTGGGATGATTATGCAATTGCAGTTTTGCTGAATAAAATAGAGAAATATAATAATAAAGGGAGCTCGTCTGGCCCATATATTTTTGCTATATAAATCTTATATTCCCATGCCCCAGGCTTTAGCCAGTAAGAACTAACTTTCCATCATATTCAAAAATTTTAGCATATCTATCATTGGAGATGTTTAATTAATTAGGTACTAAGTTTCAACAAGTTGTAATTTATATGTATTCTTTTATATTTCAGGTTCTTTGATCTTCTTCCTAGCGAGTTTTCTTCTATAAAGAAGTTTAAAGTGTTACGGTATTTATTTCTCGTTACAGAAAGTGCAGCACAAACAAGACTTACTATGCTAGTTAAAATTATATATACCAAATTGACAACAACAGTATGCTAGAATCCAGTTAGTAACCCTAGTCCTTTTGACCTGAAAGTCAAAAGCTGTCACCTTTACTTAGTACACAATTAAAATCATATTACTTCTGATCCCTAGATGAGAGCTCCTATGACTAAGTGTTTAGTATAGAGAAGTAGCTTATTTACTTCATTGGTGGACCAAGAGCCACCAATGAAGAGTCTGTCTTTAAATGCTGAGCTAGTAAGATGATCACGTAACCAATACTTCAGTACATAAAAACGCAGCTGTGAGAGTATGTAATGTCTCTACAGACATATTTTTTTCGTGACACAATAAGAATGAACCCAGTCCTTTTTTTCTGATAAGATTGTCTCATTTGAGTCCATAGTAAACCTGAGGATGAAGATGGAGCCTAACAAGTCTGAGAATGATGGAGCCAAGTATAGCTTGCTTTACACAGACAGCAATGAAATTTTGCAGAGGCTTATTTATGGAGAAAGCTCATTTGCCTCAATGGAAGCACCTCTCCCCACAGAATCTCATTCAAAAAATAACCATAATATATATAAGAGGTCTCGAGTACAACAAACATTGTCTTCTTGTATTAGTACAATGGTATTTGTAAGTTGCTCACATTCCTTGTTGTCTGCTGAAATTGTTCTTAAAAAGTTTTCTGCCAATAAATCCTGAAAAATATTTGCTGAACACCCTAATTATATCAACTGTAGTTTGAAAATAATAATAATAATATTAAACTTAAGATAGGCATCAATTTAAGCATTGCTTCACACAGAGTATGCTTAGTAATATGAACACAGAGGATATTGAAACACTTTCATGTGAAGATCATTTCATTTATAATTGGTATTTACTTCCTCATACATAAATTTATATTTTACACTTGGTTGCTTTGAGTGATGTTGGCGTAAGAATGCTGCAATTCTTGTGACAGTAAAAGGAGATGAACATATCAATGTACAGTATATCTAAAGCTATCTTACATCAATATTAAGCACTCAACCAATACAGTCAGTACAAAGGTTCCATCATCAGACCAATTCTGAATTAACATATACTTTTACCATTTTATATATATATATATATATATATATATATATATATATATATATATATATATATATATATATATATATATATATATATATATATATATATATATATATATATATATATATATATATATATGGGTCTTATAAGTTAACCAAACTTACCTTAAGGAGATTATCTCTTTCTCTCTTCAAGGACATTCTTAACCTAATTTGTGATTTAAGACCATTTACAGATGAGGAGTTGTCTGTTAAGATAACGTTGTTGTCAGAAGGATAACACACACATAGAAGCAAACAATAATAAAATAAAAATATTCCATGCAAGGTTTTAGAAAGAGAAGATATGAAACGCCTGGTATTAAACATCAATATAAACGTTATCCATCACACAGTCTTCTTATGAAAAGTCAGGGAGCATAAAAGACTGTTGCACAGTATTTAGTGAAGTTGTTCACTGCTCAACACTATTAATAGTTAATCATCTACTTCTGTTGAGGTGAACAATGTCACTGAAATATATAAAATTTGCAACAAGAAAACGGCATGACCGATGTTATGAGCTGTCTATACTTGTTACTAGCTTCATGACAAATTAGCGGAATGACTTCAAAACAAGTATAAAAAATACATTGACAATGATTCGTGATCAAACATACATTGGTTTCCCTACAGTTCAATGGTCTATTTTTCATAAAATCCATAGATATTGCATGCTGCTTGTGCAATCTTGCAAAATCATTCAGACAAAAAATAAACATATTAAACTGTAGTAAATACTGCATGCTGCTTGCATGCACTTGTAAAATCATTCTTAGATGAAAAAAAAAGATATAAAACTATAATAATAAGTATAAACTGGAATATACACAAAGAATATTCAATTGCTACAGATAATCAGAATAAATCTTTAATTTTTTGCCGTGAAAAGGATGATACGATATAATTAATGATCTTGAAGGGCTAAGCTCGAAATCTGGGTTCTTTTCATAATTATCCGACGAGATATTTATAAAGCAATTTAACCTGAAGAGCATCACTATGGAATTCCATTCGGCCATATTTTCACAAAGTGAACTGAAATTAATTTACATATTTGGCATATATTTTTACGCTATAAGGACAATTAAGTATTCATTACCTCCACATAAAAATAACTGTAAAAAAATTTACCTAATTCAGAAGTTGCAACAGATATTTGTTACTGTTGCTCATGCAACACTTGGTCTCCCTATCTCTCTTGTAAATATATCTCCTAATGTTACTGAAATTACCCCCTAATGAATGGAATGAAGAGAACTTACTACACAATAACTCCCAAAAAAGACAAAACAGTACAACCCTTTAGGACACAGTCATATCTGCAGCACAGGCATAAGTGCTCTTATGTGCACAAAATAAAAAGGTTTCTTTATGTAAAGAGAGACGCAGCAATAACATAAAACGCCTGAAATATTTAAATATATGCAGAGCTAAATTAATAGAGCTGCGAGTTATGATAATACTGCAAACAAAATACAAACAGGATTTTTCTCATGTGTTAAACATTACGTTCATAATCCTAAATTTCCTATATCAGAGAAATGTTAATATACATGTAAGTGGCACTTAAATATATTTTTGGTACACTTATATACAATAGTAATGAATAAAGAGGACAGTTTTTTATTATACTTTAACTTTATTTTCTTCTCAATTTAACCTAAGATATATTCTCAGCAAAGGAAGTGAAGGAGAGCCAAAGAAAATGACACTGTAAATGACGAACTGTCTAATCTGAACTAGCAAATGAAGATAGTACCACATTTGAAATTTATTTATTAAATGCAGGCAAGTGATGTCCAAACTAAACTTGAGTATTGCAACTGAAAATCTCTTACTGTAAAGGTGTTAAAATCTGACAAATATGAAATCTGCAATCTATGGCAATTAACTGAGATTTAAACAAATCTTGATCTCGATTTGGTAAATAGAGTTTAAGGATGACACAATAAAGATTTTACTTTTAAAGTGGCAAACTGAAAGAGTCTGATAGCTAAATTAATTTTTTAAGGCATTTTCACAATCTATCTTGTGCTTGTCTCAATACCTATTTGCTCCTAATAGTCAGGAGTTAAACATATCGCACAGCACGTGGCAGTTTACCTATACAAAAGAAGATACTTAAAGTACAGCTACATTAAGGTGTATTTAGTATTTACACTGCTCAAGACAATAGAATATTATAAACATTTTATGTATAGCTACATTCCTTAGATGCCTAAACTTACAAAATGATTAAGGCTTCTTTTTTACTATTCAATAGCTTTATTCCTAACGGATCTCATAATTGAAAAATAAAGGAAACCAAAGAAACTGGAGATATAATTTCATTATAACTAATTTTAGAACTTTACAGTAAAATAAAAAGCTGTTATAAAAATGACAAACTGTAGGTTCTTTGCATACAATACGAAGTTAGCACAGCGCTGTCAAAGTTATTTGCACTCCCTGCTCTGGGACAAGTTTCATCTCTGTTGGGGTCGAGTGTTGTCGAAGTCTGGTTTATTACAAGATGCAACAGCACTTGGTAGGTTTGCTTTCATCCTCAGCTGGACTGTCCGACTGTTGCTTACTGGCCGAGATTAAGCGTGCCAAGTCGTAAAAGGCCTGCAAAGGCAATAAATGTACATGAAACTTTGCTACATTAATATACTTCACCAACGGACGAAAACTCCATTCAAATTATATTAATTAAAATCTTCCATATTATATACTGAACTACTGCCAAGCCTTTACACACATATATTAATATTTTCAAGTCATTTTCATTTTAAATAACGGTAGAATATATTGAATACAATTTTTTTAAGTCCCTGTCTTTCCTGACTTTTCAGTATGATTCTTATATTTCGGTTCCAATATCCTCATAAGCTGTTATTAAGTCAAATGGGGTAAATACAGTATTAAACTTACATGAATATACTGTCTTTGACTGCTTGCTATGAAAGTTGTGAATACTTCACTTATCCCTGGTGGTTGAGAGACAAAGTTCCAATCTAGTCTTACAGCATGTCATATAAGGAAGTTAGGGAATACATCTTAGCAGTGAGGGGTGAATAAATGTTTTTCCCTATTCCTTGTGTGTGTCGTAAGAGCTGATAAAATGGGAGAGGGGAGCAATGGGCTGGCAATCCCTTCCTGAAATTTTTCTCTGTCACAGAACAGCAGAGGGAAGGGGTGAGGATGGCCAGGGGATGATGTAGCCTGGTTACCTCCCCCTTTTTTTTTAAGTTATAGCCACCTGGTGGCTTCAGCAGAATATGCTGTTAAATTGAGAAAAAATTAATGCGAGACGTTACAACAACGGAGTTTTTAAGGCAGATTCGTCATGCTTGTTATTGTAACGATGCCAAGTACAGTGCATGCTTTAATTTCAATAGCTTATGGACATATCTGGTTACTAATAATTGCTATACTGATACTGAACATCCTAAAATATCCTATCTATATGAATGAATACATCCTGGAGATATGAAGGATGACTATATTCCTTCAGTTGTCTTTTTCTTTCTAAACCACATGCAACTTATATGGGTATAATATTCATCATATGTCTTTTACTCCACGAAATGGACATCTTATCAAATTAAAGTACATTTCACTCTATACAATCTAGCATGGTATGCACACCAAAGAGAATATAATAAAGATTGCAATTTTCATTTTTGCTCTTTTTTTTATTATACTTATATGTACACATTTAACACTTGCTGCATCCCATAATGAACAAACGAGACCATTAGGCTCATGCTTGTCTCGAAAAATCTAACATAATCAAACAAACCTATGACTCTTAACTTTTTAAGCATTTAATGCCATGAGAGAGAGAGAAAAAAAAAATAAGTGCAAAAATGTACTTTCTATTATTATTTAAAATTTTTTCATGATACCAGCAGACAGGGAAGTGGTCTTACGAGATCAAAGACCAGAAGCAACAAGCGTTTAACCTAGACTTCACAAATTATAGCTTCTCTAACATACGAAAATATCCCATGATATATCCAGACTTCTGTAAGGATTCAACGCTAATAGAAATTAATATGATGATTTGTAAATAGTAAGTAAATAAGTGCAACATCATTGCCCTTAGATTGAAGATTGCATTAACATCACATTAAGTAGATCTATTTTTTTCTTGAAGAAATCCATGGGTTCTATTTAAAAAAGAATTATATTCCTAAAGGAATATTTAATCCTAGTGAGTTTGCTTCCAAACATATCTTGAATAAATGCTAGATAAATCGCATCATTTCAAGAATCTAATTATCCTATAGAATGAATTAGATCTTGAATATTACTTTGTATAATCAAGGGAGAAATGTCAATGAAACCAACATTAGCACTGCTTCTGAAGGTAAAACCTGCCTTTCACTGTAATATTCTAAGTAAGTTAAAGGTTTTGAAGCTAATAAGGGTCCATAAGTAGCTAACATTTTTCAATGCAAGAATGATGCACTCATATTCCCTGCATGTCGAAAGATCCAAATATAAAAGCTAACTCTGGAGGGGGAGGGATTAATTCAACCCTAAAAAGGGCTATAAGAGCAAAAGGATAGCTATGACATCCTTCCCAAAATTTATTTCAGGCCATACAGCGGCTGCAGATGGGCAGGATATGCTTACGTCCTGCTGCTTTTTTTATGCCTTCCTAGTTTCAGCAGGATGATGAAAAAATAGTTAATCTTATACAAGCAACACAGTAAATAAACAATATAACAAAAGGCAACACAAATCTTGGCATAACAAATAAAAATTCTGATATTGAAAAACTAGAGTACCAGAGTGAAATTATAATCAAATAACTTCCTCTACGTCAGAGTATAAAATTCACATTGGAAAATATTAATATTGTAAAGAAGCATGTTACAAAAAACTTTTATCAGGAAGAATCTTTTACTCCTGCTTGAGAATTAAACGTGTTTTATTTTTTGGAATATTTATTACACAGACAAATTCTGGGGACACACAAACCTGAACAGCTACTGTACACTTATTTCAACAACATACCATGATTTTCTTATCAAGGTCTTTTGTCCTGATTCAAAATCACATCTGTCTGTCTCGTTTAAATTTTCCTGGACATAACATACGCACAAAAAATGTGGACTTGCACATTTCTGAACAGCTATTACTACTCATCCAAACACCAATTTTTTTTATAAGAAATTAAAAATATAACACTGTCTACTACTAAAACTCTATGGTATCAATATGAAATCTCAGGATCAACAATATCATAAACTTATACTCTGGAAACTCCATAAGAGAAGATTGTCACACACAACACTCTTAAGGTGAAACAGGTGTTTATTGTTGATTCAGAATTAGTTTACTACCCAGACCATTTATTGACAAACTACATATAAAGAACACTATAGACATTGGGAGAAACAAAATAAACCCAACAATTTTTTTTACTCTCAAGAACCCAAATCAACCACAATATTCTTACCATGAATAGAAGTGTTGCTGTGAAGCTCAAAGCCCAAATTAGAGAAAGACTTTGTTTTTAATGATAACAAAGATCATAATTAACATTAAAATATGTCCACTTTTACAGTTATCTACACTAAAAAAAAATAGAAACGACTTCTTAAAGCTGCATGGGTACATGACAAGCTAATGAAAAAGAAGACTGAAGGTATACACAAAACTAGAATAATTCAAGTTTTTCTGTCTAAAATATTACAACTGAGAAAAAGCTACTGTAAAAATACCAAGAAATATATAGAGTTGATAATGGAGGCAAAAGGAAGAAATTATGTTAATGACAAAAGTTACAAGGAAAAGTAATCCCAATGCAGAAAAATGAGAGAAATACAGTGTTCTAAAACACGGAATAGACATAATGAAATCTTGTAATATGAAAAGACAGAATTTTGCAGGACTGAATTATAGTTTTTGAGCAAATTTTTAAAAGTGGGTAATAAGTCAGTATTAAGGATTGTTAATAAAAAAAAAAAGGTAAATAGTACAGTATTAAGGATTGTTAATAAAAAAAAAATGTAAATAGTACAGTAAATGATCCTATGAGGAGACACTAATTCAGACTTCACCATTAATGATACAGTTGATAAAATAATATGTATGACAGTTTACAGAGTATGGCATTCAAGAGATAAGAGTTTCTTTTTATCAGTAGTCATGCAAATAAAGGATTTACTTCTAAATAATTTCAGGGGTTACAAGACAAACACTATGCATGTGGAATGTAAAATATCCCCTCATTTACACTGAAATGCCTCAATAGCTCACCATCTCTAGTTATACAACATGGATCATGCCCAAGATGTACTGAAAACTCCTTAATTTTCAAGTATGAGAGTATTAGAAATCAACAAAATATACATCCGCCCTCAAACTCTACCACTAGAAGAATATAAGGCCTTCCCTATAACATACAATTCTTCTGTCCCTCACCCAAAATAAAGTTATGTCAATTATTACTAAAGCATCTCTTTCCATTCTAATAGATCTATCATCTCTAATTTTACTCTGAATGATCAATGGTTGTGCTTCTCCACTTTCTTACCATATTATACATCCTATTCCAGAACACCATTAGATTTTTTTCTAAGTCAGGTATTACTTTTATCCATCACCTACACCTTTCATTGTAAAATAATTTATGTCCTTTTCTTTCATCCTGGGAATAACACTAAGTCAGTCTGTCATTACGAAGGGTGATTAGTTCATACAATATTCCGAACAGTTCCATTACCAAAACTCCTACCCTTTCCATTAAATATACATATATACACATGCCTCATTCCCTCTTGTAAGGAGGGTGGCCAAGCCAAGAAACGCACACTGACCACGATCCATACACACCTCAACCACTCCTCATAGCTTCTTGGGGATTAAGAGTTGCCATGTCTCCCTCCCTTTCACTCTGCTTGGGTCATCCACAAGGTAGGCTGGCAAGGATATTCTACAATGAGGCCCGACAGCCGCAGCTGGTTTACCCCCACTGCTTCATCACATGGCAGCTCCCCTCACACCTGTCCACCACAGTTCACTGAGCTAGCAGGTGCGAGAAATCCCTTTGGGCCACATCATATATGCACAATCTTCCTCCACTCATTCCTATCTCTTGCAGCACTCTTTCCTGTTCCATTGATATTCCACGTGCATTCAGTGCTCTTTTCACGCCATCCATTCATCTCATTCTAGGTCTTCCTCATGACCTAACTCCAATCACTTCTGCACTCCACACACACTTCACTATTCGTTCATTACTCATCCTTTCCATGTGTCCAAATCATCTCAACACTGTGATCTAACCTATCCGACAGCTTCATTCCAACACTCGTTCTCTACCTGACATCCTCATTTTTTACTCTATCTATTCTAGATACACCAATCATATCTCTCAAACATCTCATCTCCATTACATTCAACTTGTTACTTTCATCCTCTCTTGCATTCCAAGTCTCTGCTCCATACAATGCTGTCAACACAATCACACCTTCATATATCCTTTTCTTTGCATTCATTCCCAAATACCTATTTCTCATTACACTTTTCAACCCACCTAGACATTACTTGCTTCCTTCACTCTGTGATTTACCTCTACATCCAGTCGTTCACTCCTTGATACGAGCAATCCCAGATACTTAAAAAACTCTCAACTCTCCATTCACTCCCACATTCAGTCTGCCAACATTAACACTCCTCGTGCATTTCATGACTTTACTTTTACCATTATTCACCCTCAACTTTCTTCTTTCACACACTCATAAACTAGTCACCAAATGATACAATTCATTTTCAGAATCGCCCACAAGTACAGTATCATTTGCAAATAGCAACAGACTCAATTTCCACAAACTTCCATCCTCACCCACTAGTTCCAAGCCTCTGTCTAACACTCTTTCATTTACTTCCCTTACCACTCCATCCATATACACATTAAACAACCATGGGGACATTACGCAACATTAACGTAAGCCAACAATCACTCATTCCATTCCCAACTCTCATGCATGCTCTACTTCATGTAAAAACTCTTCACCGCATTCAACCAACTTCCACTTATTCCATACATTTGCTATACCCTCCACAACCCCTCTCTACCTACCCTGTCATATGCTTTCTCTAATTCCATAAAGGCCCAAAAAGTGTCCCTACCTTTCTCCAAGAACTTCTCACACACCTGTCTTATCGCTAACACCTGATACACACATCCTCTTCCTCTCCTGAACCCACGCTGTTCTTCCCCAGTCAATCTCTAAGGACCTTTCCTAATTCTCTCAATTAACACTCTTTCATATACCTTACCAACTACACTCAACAATCTAATTCCCCTAAAACTACTACATTCATACGTATCTCCCTTCCCTTTGTAAAGTGGAACTACACATGCACTCCTCCAGTCAACTGGGACCCTCCCTTTACTGAAACATACATTCAACAACCTAACCATCCATTCTACTAAAGCCTCCCCACCTTTTGATAAGCATTCAGCATGACACCCATCTATCCCTGGTGCTTTTCCTGCTTTCGTTGCTCTCAATGCCAAACGTACCTCCTCTTTTGTTATATCTCTTATCATTCTCATCTCGTAACATTTGCATTCTCCATTCATTTCCCACAGTCACAATCTCTGCCTCTCTATCACCTTCATCATTCGGCAAATTCTTGAAATATTCAAGCCATCTCTCTCTCACCTTTATTTCATCCACTAGCAATTGCATATCTGCTCTTTTCACCCTTTCCTCCCTACCTCATTCACCTTTCCTCACTCTTTTTACTTCCTTCCAAAACATCTTTTTATCCCTTTCAAAATTCTCAGACAAGCATCTGCCCCATTTACATTAGCCTCTTTCATCACGTGCTTCGCTAACCTCCTCTTTGTACGATATCTTTCATATGTCTCTATGTTACCTACCTGCAACCATACCTCATAAGTTTGCTTCTTTTCAGCCACTACTGCACTCACCTGCTCATTCCACCATTCATTACCTTTCTTTTACTTCCACCATTTAGTCTGCTTCCGCACACTGCCTCAGCACACTTCATAACTTCCTCCTTGAAAGAGCCCATTCTTTTTCCACTCCATCCTCCACTTTCTCTTTCACTACATTCCACATATTGCTCACACTAGCCTTATACTCACAGTCTTTCTCTTTCTTATACAATTCATTAACTTTTTTCCTACTCTCACTTTACTTTCCACTAAATAATGATCAGATATTCCGCCACTAGCTCCTCTCAGTACATTTATATCCAATACTTTTCCAAACACCCTCCTATGCACTACAAAATAATCCATTAATGCTCTGTCAATTACTCTATTCCATCATCCACTCTGAGCCATGTATATTGTGGAAATCCTTCTTTTTAAATACAGTATTAGCAATCATCATATCTCTCTCAATACACATTTCTATAATTTTCTCTCCACTCTCATTCCTATCAGGTACTACATTCTTCCCAATTACACCATCCACTGGCTCATTCCCTACTCTAGCATTCAAATCTCCCATCAACACCGCATTCACAGTCTGAATAATCTATAATAATAAATTTGTCATACAAGTTCTTAATTTTATTCTCAATTTCCTGAGATCCAGCATAATTACAACAAGGCAAAGTTAAGAAAAGTATGCTATTGTTTGTTGTTTCATATGTAACTATTAATCCCCATTCAAAAGAAGGTGTACAGACAGGTTAGCACTGGGGAATTAGGCAGGATGCCTTTCCTAACATCCCTCAGTGAGCTGGAACATAGGTTTATAGAGTATAATTTCCTATGTTAGAAATATCAAATCTAGTATTCTATGGCAATGCTAGTGCAGCCAGTAACATTATTGCCAAACAGCTTTCTATCCATCTAGCACACAGATTCCTCTATACCTAATCTATTCGAGTATTTATCCATAAATCTGCTCAACTTTTTTTTCAACAATGGTGTCTCACGGAGGTCTTGCTTACACTCCTTCATTTATTTGTTTATTAACTATCTGATACATTTTCCAAGCTTGCTAGATTGTTAACCATCTATACTTTGCTGATTACACTCTATACCACTCTCTCTATACATATACTTGTTTTGACACCAGAGTCTGTTCTTTATATGATACTCTTCTATTTTATTTTCTTCAAAAAGGTGCATCTAATAGTAAAACCACTGTAAAATTTTTATCACAAAGCTACAGAGCAGAAAAAGGCACGCACAGCAATAACAATTCTTCCCTTTATGATACGATTCCATCCACAAGTCTATATTTGCTGTGGCCACCTAAGAAGCTAAAAAGCTGCTAGTATATATGTAGAATCTGTTTAGCTTGTTGCAACCAGAAGTCCTACTGTCTCATTTCTTTAGTTACTGACATATGATCCAGAAAATTTTTGAAAAATATAAAAAACAAACGGAGTTTCTAAGTACCATACTTCCAAGCATCTTAATGTGGTTGTAGAAGCAAATTTAAACAAACCACTGACGATGGCTAGATTCTTCCTATTTTGCATATGCAATGTTACAATAGGCAAAACTGCACTTCACATTTGAGAATTACTCCATAAAATTCCAAAGGCTCTAAAAAACTGAAAAGAAATTTCATCAACTCATTCTGTAATTAATCTGCAAAAATATTCTAAAGTAGGGAAAAGTCTTGGTGTTTGTACATAAGGTTATATTTTGCCTTCCAAACATTGCATTCCTTGTTGGTGAATTCACTTCAGAATGCAAGGAAATTATTCTAACAGCACCAAATGCAAAGGAGGATATGCAGTACAGATTTTAGGGCAAATACATATGCATTTCCAACAGCAGTCTATCTGATCTGCATATATGTCTACTTACTGGATACAATGCCTGCACTGTTGTTAAAAAGCATTATTCCACATTTAATAAACAGAGACTCGTTACACTGCCTGCACTGTTGTTAATAAGTAATATTCCACATTTAATAAATAGAAACTCGTTACACAGACTGCATTTTGATATTCACCACGCCAATATATTCTATGCAGTTCACAGTGTATTTAGAATGTTCTACAGTCTTAAATAGAAGCTTCAGTGCCTTATATGACAAATATCACTGATTAATAACAGACAGAATGACAATTCACTGCAAATCAAATTCAGATGTGACAACATGCGATTTTCACAAATACAGTACTTGGATTATAAAAAACTAAAGCAACGTCAAAACTACAAGGAACCAATCATCAGAGCACACGAAGAGGATATTCAGAGGACACAATATGAAACGTACCCAAAAGGCCAGGTAACATAAGATATTGAGAGAAGGATTTTTATGAAAAAGGTTAGTTCATATCTTTACTGAAAAAGCACTAAATAAAGCACAGATTTGTACCAACATATTCCATCACGTGATAATTTCAAATATATATCAACAAATCCTGTCTCTGAAAGCATTTCTTTCTTTAAGCAAAATCATATTTTACCAGCCTTTTTTGGCACCCCAATTCTATCTAAAAGAGGCATAGAGCATAGGCAGAGGGCTGCAGCATAAAATGGGAAGGAAAAAAGCTCTACTGAGCGACAAACAAAGGGGAAAAGAAAGGGGGAAGGAGAGCAAGGAGACAGATAGAAAGAAAGTGAGAGAAAATCTGACCTAAAGAATGCAGCATTTGGGTTTTTTCCTCTTGCCGGGATCTTTACCCTTCCCATTAGCGTTCTTCTTATTGTCTTCCAACTTACGAGAACGAATTTCTCGCATCAAATCATAGAATACCTGTTGGGTGTGGGGAGATGAACAAATTAGGCATACTGTTAGTCCCCAAAGAGAGATAGAAAATAAGTGATCAAATTTAAGACAATAAGTGAGAAAAAGCATAACAAGTGATACTCATCAAAAAATCTATATACAACAGCAAATAAAAAGATATTCAGTATTTACAAAAGTAACAATATATTCTTTGAACATGTAAGACAAGGTGTGTTTGCCGATGCCAATTTGCCTCAAGGCTTCTGTTCCAATGATGCCACACAGCATGGCATGACATTGATCAAAAAATATATTTATTATTATGGTGCTCAATTTTATAAAAATGTTATTTTTTACATCTACAACAGTAGTTATATGCAAAATAAGACAAATTTTAAGTGACATACAAATAAAATAATCAAGTGTAAAGATACCTGTAAATGAAATGCATGGAAAAAAGTGATGCAGAAACAGCGAAATAAAAAACGTTAGCATTTCTGCATGAGAACAGTGCCCTGGAAACTAGGAATTAATTGTGCACTGCAAACTACAAAATAACAGTGAATTGCAGAACTATGATTTGCATAGAGAAGATAGCTTAACAATCAACCAAAAAGAACACACTGAACTTGTTTGGCTTAGCAGGGAGTCAGTGTAGTATAAAATAGTGGATATATTAAGGAATTAATCTTCATGGGGAAAAAATGTCTAAACCCACATTCCCTATGTGCTCAAAGAGCTGAGTAAATGTGCTAGAGGAGGAAATTATCTGAAATCTCTCCTAAATTTTCTTGACTCAGAACAGCTAACAGAAGAGGAGAGGCTTGTTCCCTCCCTTTTATGCAAAGTTGTGGCCGCCCTCTAGACTTTAGAGTGAAATTTAATGAAATGTTCAGAAAAAATATACCAGAAATACCAAGACAGAGGTTGCCTTTAAATATCAAAACATATATATTGATCAAGACTTAAAGTATAACGCTCTACCAGAAATCCTAAATCTGATAGCAAAACCCAAACTCATTCAAGGAATATAAGAGACACATACTTGTGTAACAACAGTTCAAAGGATTTCATAATGAATTCACTGCTTTCATAATGCATTGTGAATCAAGTACAAAGATCATTAACATTTGTGCTTTAATCTCTAATATTAACTAACTGATATTTCTGTTATGTCCAAATACATACTTAAAAAGTATCAGACTTCAATACTGGGGGAAAAAGTATGGATAGGGAATATTTAACTATTGCACTGGGCATTGAAAGTCATTAAAATTCTCCATTATCTGAAAATAATATACGGTAGTAGGAAAGAAAGGACTGCAGAGACAATATCTTATTATCAAAATGAGCATGAAAAGTCATTCCACTCCCTTACTCATTGTAGTACAATAGTTTAGGTATGCTATCTAAATATTCTATCCAAAGTACAGATAAGGAAGTCTGAAAATTATGTTGAGAGACCAGTACCATACGTACACTAAGACACAGGGCCACCACATTATTCCTATGACAGAGTCACATTTATAATGTTAGTATGAAAATTGCACTAGCTAACCAGTCAAAGGTATGAACTCAATTTAAGAGATACCCCTCTCAAAAAACTAAAAACTAGTCTCCCACTAATGTCAAGCACCATTACTGTGACATTTTCATATCTAAAGGATGTGATAGAACCTAATCTGATAACAAGGTTTGTTAGTAAATACAGTCCCGGTTTCCAGCCCACTGCATTTTCAAGCATTTGATCATTTCCACAAAACAAAATATGAGAAAAATTAACTACCAGAGTGGTTATGAATACCCTTAATTCCACTGTTTTTGAGTCTTAAACAGCAGTTAATATTATTATATTCTGAAAGCACAAGAATGCAAGATTTACCTATATCATTATTTCATAGCCCTGCTGCTCATTATTTGTGTTCAGTTGTGGCCACTCTTGGTTTCGGCAGTATATGGGGGTTATTATTAAAAAATTATACCGAGGGCCTTTACCCCTGAATATGAGAAGGAAATTATAATGACATTTGGAAGCATCCCTAAATGACAGCATGGAATGAAGATTTCAAGTAAGATCGAAAACTTTAATCCAAAATAACTTATCCGCACTGTCCGTCGTTATTGTATAGTAGCAGAGTATGATTTAGAAGAAGTACTAAGGTACAATATATATCATTAAAAGATATATAAATTACGTAATAACAACCTAAACCATTTCTCATCATTTTTAGGCAATAAAGAATTGTATAAGATAAGAAGAATTTTTCAGTACACTGAGATTAAACCAACAAGTGGACATAACTTTTCAGACAATTTTACGAAACGTGAAGTGGTAAATAATACCTTCTTAACAATCTTAGTAAAATAAATACCTGTGTCATGGTTTAGGTGACCCAGGGAAATATGTAAATTATCATTAGCTTCTATATATATGTTTCTGGTTATGATCACCCTGTTAAGTGTCGGGTGGAAACATACATACAATGGCCATAGTACCCCTTATACGTAGGGTGGGAGAGGGAGCACACATCCCTTCACCAGAAAACCTTCTTCTTCCTCGTCTACATCTTTTCCCACTTTTATGTGGGGTCGATGTTTCTGGCCAGTGTTCTCCATATGTTTCTGTCCCATACCTCATCACCTCTCTCTCTCTCTCTCTCTCTCTCTCTCTCTCTCTCTCTCTCCTTTGAAAGGACAGAAAACACGAAACTACTCCGACTCTCTCAATCTACAAGGCACAGTGCCAGCCTTGGAAGAGAACAACAATTGAGGGACACCCCATATGAACACCTAATCCCGACTATGAAAGGAAACAAGAAGAAGCAATGGAAGAAGAAGAAGAAGAAGAAGAAGAAGAAGAAGAAGAAGAGAAGAAGAAGAAGAAGAAGAAGATGAGAAAGCAGCAGAAGAAACAGGATGAGAAAGCAGCAGAAGAAACAGACGAAGCAGCAGCAGCAGCAGTGAATGCAGCCGAGAACCACCACCCACAGAAACCTATTAACCACATATCTCACATCTTAGCTTCATGGGGATGAAGAAGCACAGAATTCTCCCCTAACCAAACTGCTTGACTATGTGGGGCTGAGGTCCCTTGCTGGAGGACCGAAAGCAATAGTTGCTAGTTACCTTCTTCCATACCCCCAGATCCAGTGTACATACAAGAACAGGTGTGGGAAAATCACTCTGAACCGTATTATTTATTCAAAATCTATCTACCAACACCTATTTCTTGTACTTCCTCTTCCCTGCTTTACTGACATACCACATGCACTTAATGCTCTTTCCAACTCATTTATGCATTCATTCTTGATTTTCCTCTTTGCTAGACATCCTTTTCCATTCTTTCCATATACCTAAACCACCTCAGCACTCACTCGGTTAACTTAACAAGACCACCCTCTTCCAACACTCGTTCTCTACATTACCTACACATTTCTCACGCGATCTATTCTTGACATGACTATCAGTATTCTTAAATGCCTCATCTCCTTTACATTCACTCTGTTCCTTTCATCCTACCCTACATCATAAAGTCTCTGCTTCATACAATGCTGTAGGCACAATGGCTCCTTCATGTATCCTTCTCCTTACAGTTATTCCTATATACCAATTTTTCATTCCACCAAGTGCTTGATTACTTCACTATATAACTCGCCTCCGAATCCACTCCTCCAGTCATCACTACAAACGATTCCAGACATATAAAACTCAATTTCTCAAACATCTAACCATTCACTCTTACAATCAACCTGCCTCCACCAACATTCCTCATTCTAATCATTACATGACTTTTACCCTCAGTAACACGTAAGTCCCTTTCTTTATAAACTCAATCACCACCTGCCAGTGTCTCTTCAGAATCAGCCACTAGCACAGCGTCAGTCATAATGTAATGAAAAGACCAAGTACAACAAGAAACCTGCACAGTAAACAACAAGCAATAGTTTACCAACTACAAACTAAATGCCTACAATAGAAAGTAAAATTATTATACTTTGGTCCATACCAAACGATACTTCAAAAAACTGATATTCAAGAAAATACTTCATAAAAATGGAACTGTTAGGGGAGTAAATAAGATGCAAAAAGTTTTCTCACAATCAATGTAAATCATTTGATTGTTTATATTATAATCACTGCTACTCTCACATGTACACATACACAAACTCCCAGTTTCTTCGTTTTAACAAATATGAAAGCATAAAGCTATTTACTCTCCAGTAGTGGGGGAAAGACAGTACCACCCTCTCATTCCCTTTGAGTTATACCTTTGGTGGAGGGGGAGAGAAAATCATGCCCAAGCATTCCCTGCATGTGGTTTGAGATAACTATGAAGGATAGGGTTACAAAAGAACAGCAAACCCATCCTCTATGATGTTTTTTTCTCCTCCACCTAATAGGTGATGGAAGAGTTAACAATCGGCAGAATATGCATAAAATCCTGCTGCCTTCTACATTATATTAAGTCTTGGTCATGCTTATAGCTTCAGTGGGATCTGGCATCATGTTGCGAGAAAAAGAAAACACTTTTTGTTTTTGCATTCCACTATATTATCTTGCACATTCCAAGTTATAAGTGGAATGTATATAAAAATATGTTTCTTTCAGTAGTGCTTTCTTTAGTAAGAGTGAGCAGTTTTTGGTATTTCCATTCATCTCTCCCTTGTAATGATATAAATATAAATGTGGTTAGCTTTAAAACCCTAAAAAGGCATGCCTCTCTAATTTTCATAAGATAGTCCAATATCAATGAGTATTCTTGGTGATGAGGGAGGCAGAATTTCACATTCTATACCCTGCATGTCTAAGGAAGTGACTTAAACACACACGGGAGCAGGATGTTGGTGATACAATCTTCCCTGCAATATTTTTTCTCCTGGAAGATAACTCACAATAGGGAAAAGGGATTCCAGATATGAAGAAGACCTGCATCTTCAGTTATTATCTTCCAATTGTAGACACCGTGAAAGAATGAACAAGATATGGTACTGTGGTTGAATGAACCAAAAAAGTAAAAGAAATTCCACAATGTCCTTGATTAAAGTACTCAATCATAATCTTAAGTGCACTGAAGAACAATTCTGAATACAACTGATTCTAACACAAAGAAGCAACCACTGGAGGAATGCACAACAGTATGTACATAGACCTTCATCTGAGAATTATGTAGAATGTAGATCATCACAAACTGACTGTAGGGATTTATATGCCGCAACATAGCAGTCTGAAACCAGCTTTCAGTGTCACAAAGTGCCACACATAATCGTAACTCCCTTTTACCAATTAAAGCACCTCTATGATGTTGATATGCTTCAAGTGGAAAATGAATTCTTGAAGCTGTAATGTCAAATATAATACATATCTAGTTCACTGAAGAATTCTATTTCCACAAAAATAAGACAATACATACTGTATAATTGTGAGTTATATAAAACATATGAAAAAGAAGAATAAGCCTTAGAATTAGGACCCCACCTTATCAACATTTGCTCTTGTTTTTGCAGAAGTCTCCACGTAAGGCACACCCCACTGGCTGGCTCTATTTTTGGCTTCATCCTCACTGACTTTCCTCCTATCAGTGAGATCAGCTTTGTTGCCCACTAATAGAAAGGGAATGTGTTCATCATTTTTGACTCGTAGAATTTGTTCCCTGGAAGAAATAAGGTAAATTTACCACAAATTTTACGGTTCGGAATGAATCGGAGTGATAACGAGAACCTCCTAAGCTACTCGGAAATAATGAGAAAGCAGTTTTCCTTGCGAGATAATTCTTCTATAATAAAAACTCTTGGAAAACAGGAGTCAGATTTACATATAATAAAACATCAAGAAAATAAACAGATATAAAAACAAAAGATAAAAATGCATGTGCAAAATACAACAGGATATCAAACAGATGACAGTCTATTAGCAAATATATTGATAAGATAAACATAGACTGGTAACATATAAATAGACAGATACAACAATGAAGAAGAGAAAAAGAAATGTAAAAAAAAATACTTTCTTTTATGAAGAGATCAATCATTCAATTATAAATTTTATAAATATAGTATAAATGATAAACCTATTATGTGGATAACTACTAATATAAAGAAAGCATTTTTAGATCTGAAAGGTATCAGTACAAATGAATGACTACTCTTTAGTACCTGAATTCTTGTGTAGCTTGGAAGGAGTCATCTTCTGTGATTGAAAAAACACACAAGAAACCTTCTCCTGACCTGAAAGTAAATAAATATATTCAATGAAAAGAATATGTTCACCTTACAATAGTTTATGCCATGGTAACTTCCGAGATATTTCTTGAAATATTCCATCATGCACATAACTTATGCTAGCAATATGCTTCTGCTTTTCTTTGCAATACAAGTCTGACTCCTTTACCTCATTCTTCTAATCATTTTGCCGCAATTCTAAAGCCTAAGCTATTTCCATTTCTCTTCTTTCCTTGAAATAGTTGTCCAAAATCTATTGTCTCCTTTTCAGGTATATCTTAATATGTGCATACCCTCTGGTAGTTCTATTCCTATGCATTTCTAGAACAGATTTTCAAATTTTCTTGAATATTTCAGCAATCTTGATGCCTATGCTAGGCTTATGCCTTTTGCTTCCTTGAAATCAATTTTTCAGGATAATTATAAAATATACATACCCCCTTTTAGCTCTATTTTCTTTAAAATATAAGTTCAATATTTTTTACCTACTTCTTTAGGTATATTTCACCATTTGCATACCCTCTGGCATGTTCTATTCCTCTGCTAATATTTGGAATTCATTTTCAGACTTTTTCAGCTGCTTCCTCTATTCTATTTAACCATTTGCTTGTTATATTTCTCTGCTTTTCTTTGGTATAGATGCTCAAACTCTTATACCTAATTCCTCATGTATACTCCACCATATTCAAACTTTATATCACCCCTATCTACATTTTTTACACAAAATAACGTGCACAATCTTTTTTCTTAATAGTTTAGGTGTTCCAGATATTCCAAGGATTTTTTCTTCACAATCAGTAGATGCTGTCAACAGCATTCAAGGCAGGATATATTAAACTAATATTGTATAAACTTCGGTTAAATAAGTTTTGCACACCTGAGAAGCTTAGTACAGAAAATGAACACTCCAATTGTACTATATTCTTTCTCCTCTAACCTAATGTTTTCATGACAATATACAGTTGTTATTACAAAAATAATGGATTAATGAGTTCATATGGGCAAAATATATCATGAGAGTGACTTTAACACACCTAATCTCAAAGAAATATGTCAGGAATAGAGGAAGAGCAGCTATCTCTAGTCACTTAAAACTAGTTAGTACCATAAATTCTCACACACTTCACTCATATCTCTGGATCTTAGTGTCCTGACAGAAATAGAAAATCAAGACTTCATCATACTCTACGTAAGAAAATAAAAAATCCTTGTACAGCTGCCCTTACCGGAAGTAATTGTCTCTAATGGCTGCGTAGTCCTCCTGACCCGCTGTGTCAAGGATGTCGATCTGAACTTCTTCTCCATCTAGCACGACTTTCTTTCGATAACTGTCAGCTTTTGTGGGTTCATAATCTTCGACAAACTGAAAAGATGAAAATAATAGTACTATCTTTCAACAATCATTAATGGATGTCCAGTCTCTAACACAAAAAAGGACAACAATACTACCGAGTATTTCTTTTGACAATTATCAGTTCTTCAGGGTAATAATCATTAATGAATCGGTAGAGAGGATGAATAAATAATTTCTTATTGGTTTCTAGCATTTTTTCACTGTTAAAAGTCTTTTACATATTGAAAAAAGAGGACAATAAAATTTTCTTTCCATAACTGTCCACAGTCTTTGGGTAAGTTTCCTGACACACTAAAAAAGTAGCTAAAGAAATGATCCTCACTAAACGGCCAGAATTTGTATGTTAACTGTGTTCAACAAACTGAAAAAGAGGACAGAAAAATAATTGTCTTTCAACACCTGTTAGCTTTTGAAGATTCATAGTATTCTGTAATCTGAAAAGAGGACACTAACGCAATTAGGTTTGTTAACTTAATTATATTTATATAAAGTACATTAAAAATAGATATTCATACTATCA
>JAXCGZ010019743.1:5000-15000 GCA_037179515.1 Halocaridina rubra
CCTGTTTTCTCTGCAAAAGTCATGGAGATTCAAAGACCTTCACCACATCCCCCTCTTCTAGCTTTAAGTGATGGTAAGTCTTACTCCCTCTGCCTCGCCTTATAACTGAGATTGCGTATCTCTTTCAACAGCTTCGTAGTATGTGATTACCTAATTGTGTTTACGGGAAAGAGCCCAAAGCTCGTATCTTCCCGTCTCCTGATCGGTTCCATTTTTAGACTTAGTGATACTTATCGTACCTGTCCTTAAAACTATGGATTGAGATAGCATTAACTACCTCCTCGCTTAGCCAATTCCAATTATCAACTACTCTTACACTGAAAAAGTATTTCCTTACATCCTGCAAACAAGTTTTCTTACGAAGCTTCAAACTATGACCTCTAGTTCTAGAGCCAGCCATATCGAAATATCGATCCCTATCCACTCTATCATAACCATGAAGGAATTTAAAGACTGTCACCATATCCCCCCTTACTCTTCTAGCTTCGAGTGATGGCAAGTCTAATTCCCTCAGCCTCTCATCATAACCGAGATTGCGTATTTCTGCCACCAGTTTCGTGGCATGTCTTTGAACTTTTTCAAGCTTAGCTATGTGCTTTTTCAAGTGCGGATTCCAAAAGGGGGCTGCATATTCGAGTTTTGGCCTCACATAGGTTACATAAATATTTCTGAACATTTCCTTGTCCATGTGCCTGAAGGCTACCCTTACATTTGATAAGAATGCATATGCTGCCCTTACTGCGCCATTTATATGTATTTCTGGAGACAAATCTGCCAGTATGTTTACTCCTAGATCTCTCTCATTTTCTGTCTCTTGAAGTTGTACTCCAGCCACCGAGTAGTCAAGCTTGGGCCTTCTTGCACTTGTACCCATTCTCATTACCTTACATTTTAAGGTATTGAATTTCATTAGTATGTGTGTGTGTGCATATGTATTAAAAGTATTTGATAACCTACTGTACAAGTACACCAAGTATTGATGTTCTCTTTATGAAGTATTTCTTGAGACACCCCTACCAGTTTGATAATGAAAACTTGTATTTTATTTTTTGAATTGGTACTTTTCAAGGGATAACTAAAGCTCTCTCTCTCTCTCTCTCTCTCTCTCTCTCTCTCTCTCTCTCTCTCTCTCTCTCTCTCTCTCTCTCTCTCTCTCTCTCTCTCTCTCTCTCTCTCTCAGTGAAGAAGTCACACAAAACCTCATATGTTAAGAGTTACATATATATATATATATATATATATATATATATATATATATATATATATATATATATATATATATATATATATATATATATATATATATATATATATATGAAGCATGTCAACGAACTTAACCTAACCAGACCTAACAATTTATGGGGTTATTTTGCTTTACATGGAGTTCTGGGGTTACTCATCTTCACAAGATCAAGTTACTTTTTTTCACAGACTTAGCGATAATATCTATAGCAATAGAAACCAATAATAGTGATATAACGAACCTCCACTCACATATTGTCATATTTTCATAAGTGTAAAAAAATATATTATCAGATAAAGCTTTGGTCATTACCAGTAGTTAACATTTTTCCCAACAAAAGAACTATATTAGCTGAACGTTCTACATAAACAGTAATTTACGTTTTTTTTTTCTTTATAATTACACAAGTTCAATATCAGAAATGTTCATCGACCCAGAAAACTAAATAAATAAATAAAAATAAAAAGTCGATTTTTAACTTCTTTGTTTTAAAAAAAAAAAAATTATCCACCTGTGATATTTTCCTTTGTAAGTACACAATTTTCTCTGTCTGAAGTGATCTTTAAAATAATCAAGAATGAAATTAAATTATTTCTGTGTTTGCTTCTTGAAATCTCAAAGTCCTTAACCAACCTATGATTGCAAAACATTTAAACTTTTCCATAACTGCTTGTTTAGTTATTCATAGAAAGAATATCTCCTCTAATTGATAGAATGACTGAATACTGAATAGGTCTCGAAATCCTATAAAAGTCTCGTTTCATTGAATGCACAAACGTTGTCCTTTTTCTCTCCTAAATGGGTAGATAGATTGAAATACGTTGTCCTTTTTCTCGCCTAAATGGGTAGATAGATTGAAAAACGTTGTCCTTTTTCTCGCCTAAATGGTAGATAGATTGAAAAACGTTGTCCTTTTTCTCGCCTAAATGGTAGATAGACTGAAAAACGTTGCCCTTTTTCTAGCCTAAATGGTAGATAGATTGAAAAACGTTGTCCTTTTTCTCACCTAAATGGTAGATAGATTGAAAAACGTCGTCCTTTTTCTCGCCTAAAAGGGTAGATAGATTGAAAAACGTTGTCCCTTTTCTCGCCTAAAAGGGTAGATAGATTGAAAAACGTTGTCCCTTTTCTCGCCTAAAAGGGTAGATAGACTGAAAAACGTTGCCCATTTTCTCGCCTAAATGGGTAGATAGATTGAAAAACGTTGTCCTTTTTCGCGCCTAAATTGTAGATTGAAAAAGTTGTCCTTTTTCTCGCTTAAATGGGTAGATAGATTGAAAAACTTTGTCCTTTTTCTCGCCTAAATGGGTAGATAGCTTGAAAAACTGTCATTTTTCTCTCCTAAATGGGTAGATAGGTTGAAAAACTTTGTCATTTTTCTCGCCTAAATGGGTAGATAGATTGAAAATTGAATAGGCTCCGCAATCTATTATAGTCTACTGTCATAGTGCTTGTGTAACAGTTGTTGGATATTACTTAACTGGTCTTATGGACAGAGTTTAAAAACTGAATTAGTTTTTAAATCTTCAGAGTTTTCTCTCGTATTGCAGTCTCTGGTGTGTGCTTGTGCGTATATATATATATATATATATATATATATATATATATATATATATATATATATATATATATATATATATATATATATATATGCTGGGTAAGTTTTACCTCTTTTTTTTCCCCCCTATTTTTGGTACCGTAATTTTAAAGTAATTCTTTACTTTCTCTTAAAGTGAACTCAGTTGGTGTTGTTTGCCGAATTATGTCACTATCAATTCGCATTATAGGGGTGGGCTCAGACAGGGAGATGAGGAATTGAAGCCGAATGCCTTTCCAAACGCCCATCAAATTAAATGTCGTATATTTATTAATATATTTTTATTCGGATTTATTAAAGTCTGCAAAAGATACATCTCCCGTGTGGTCTAGTGGCTAGGATACGCGGCTCTCACCCGCGAGGCCCGGGTTCGATTCCCGGCACGGGAATTGTTTTATTCCCACATCCCAGAAGTGCTTATATGTATGAATTAATGAATCTGATTATTTTGACTTCAAAGGGAAAATAGAGAACAGCGGATTACCTTAACACGGGTATGTTTCTCTACATATCTTCAGAGGTAGTTGAAGTTGGTTAGATGAAGATACTCTTAAACGCTAAGATGCTGCCTTTAAACAATATTATGCATATACAAATAATTCATTATATATATATATATATATATATATATATATATATATATATATATATATATATATATATGAGAGAGAGAGAGAGAGAGAGAGAGAGAGAGAGAGAGAGAGAGAGAGAGAGAGAGGTGTATCTATAGATATATGAAAATCAAAATTATAATATTTGTTTGTTTAAACAGTCATCTTTATTATTTTTCCATCTCTATAGTTTAGATTATTATTTCAACCATTATTATTGTTAATATTGTTATTATTACTTTTATTATGATAACTACACCTCAGTGCAACATAATTCACCTTGTTCTACTTTTTAAGCTAAGAAATTTATATATATATATATATATATATATATATATATATATATATATATATATATATATATATATATATATATATATATATATATATATATATATATATATATATATATATATATATATATATATATATATATATATATATATATGGATCAATTTTTTGATATGGCAGGCTCTAGAACTAGAGGTCATAGTTTGAAGCTTCTTAAGAAAACTTCTTTGCAGGATGTAAGGAAATACTTTTACAGTGTAAGAGTAGTTGATAATTGGAATTCGCTAAGCGGAGGTAGTTAATGCTATATCAATCCATAGTTTTAAGGACAGGTATGATAAGTATCGCTAAGTATAAAATGGAACCGATCAGGAGACGGGGAGATACGAGCTTTGGGCTCTTTCCCGTAAACACAATTAGGTAATTACACACACACACACACACACACACACGCTGTATAGAAAAAACGAACTGGATTAAAAAGAGTAAATTATTCCATTTTTTGAGAGCCTTTTTCCAAAACAGCATGCCTTCGATAGCTCAGTTGGTAGAGCGGTGGACTGTAGTTGGTTACCTGAAGCAGACATCCATAGGTCACTGGTTCGAATCCGGTTCGAAGGAAGTTCTTTTTATTTACAAGTATTTTTTCATAACCTTTTCTTTTCCCTTTCTCAACCTGCAGTTCTCAAGGAATCAAGTAAAGATAACAACTCCTAGTTCATTAGATATCCCCTAATTTGTTAGGTAAGAATTAGTGTAAGTTAGGTTAGGCATTAACCTTAATCTAATTTTACCTAACTTAACCCTAGCCAAGCTAGCATAACGTAACAATTTATGGGGTTATTTAATGTAGTTGGAGTCGTTATCTTAACTTGATCATTTCTCATACACGTTATTGTTTAATATATGATGTTTATTTCTCAGAGATTATATGAAAACACTGTTTTTTTTCTGTAAAGTTGTTTTGTCAGTATTTATTTCTTTTGTTTGTCTTAGTAGTGTTGTATTCTCAATCTTTGTTTCTTTATTGTTTCTCTCTATAAAGTTGTATTCTGAAGAAAAAAAAAAAATAATAATATATATATATATATATATATATATATATATATATATATATATATATATATATATATATATATATATATATATATATATTTTTTTTTTTTTTTTTTTTTTTTTTTTTTTTTTTTACACGTGATGTTCATATCCCAGAGATACTTTTGGAAAAATAACATTTTTCTCTTTAAAATTGGACCACAATCATCCTAAGTTGCAATGTTGAGCACATGCTACTTCTTCAGGTGTTTTTTTTTTTTTTTTTTTTTTTTTTTTTTTTTTTTTTTTTTTTCAAATAAGGTGTTTCTCTCGTTGAACTTGTTCTCACAATCTTAGTCTCTTCCTGAGCTGTATTTATGAGTAGTGCTGTTTTTTTTTTTTCCTCGGGGAAATTCTAATGTAAACATGGTATTTCTTTCCCTAAACTTGTCGTTTCTGTTTTTGTTTCCTTTTAAGTTGCTTTCTAAAACACATGATACTTATTTCCCAAATATTCTTTTAAAAACATTATTTTTTTTCCTATAATCTAAGAATCTATTCGTTGAAACCTCCCTTCAGAAGTAAGCTACTCCCTTCACTGTTCTAACAATATTTCTAAAACTGTTCTTTTTAATTTAAACCCTTTTAGAAATAAGTTGCTCCTTTCACTGTTTCTTTCTGACAGCTTTTGTAAGAATCTGTTCCTTGAAACCCTCTTTAGAGATATGATCCTCCATCATTTATCTTTGAGTAACTTTTTATAACACTGTATTGCTCTCTTTCTTTTTTTCTTTCTGAGGTGATTGGTAAATATACTACGTATTTACAATATAAATCAAAAAGAAAGAATGATGTTTTTTTCTGTAAACTTTTACACTCAGTTAATAAACTTTTGTAAGACTCCTTCTGTCGAAATTAAATTATTTGTGCTTTCTTCTGTGTAAACTTATAATTAGAGGCATTTTTTTTTATTGTTATCTGCTGTTCTTGTCCCTTTTCTGTTCTTATGCAGATTTTCTCGTATTCTATGACCTAACCATACCTAAGCTAACCTAACTTAACAATTTACGGACCTATTTAACATTACATAGGGTAATAGAGTTATTCATCTTTAACAGATCCTATGAATGTTGTTTGCAAAACATTTTGCATGATAGCATGTAAAAGTTTTTCTCTAACAGCGAGTTGTGCTTTCGAAAACATGCTGTACTTTCAAGTTTAGAGAGTGGTCTCTTTTTTCATCATTGTGACTGAATATTCCATGTTTTGTAAAAAGAAAAAAAATTATTTAGTATTTTGGAGGTTGAACACATGCTGATCTAGGATAACTCAAGCATTACCGTATATTTTTGATAAAATTTTTGAATTCCCGTTTGCATGTTGTTTTAATAGAAATATGCTTTTCCATTCAATTTTACCTTCCCAACTGCTTTTCTAAGACTAGTCTTTGTAACTCCCTTTAGAAATAAGCTGCTCCTTTCAATGTTCTCATCTAAGAACTTTCCTAAGACTCAGTACTTGAAACTCACTTTAGAAATATGCTGCTGTTTTTACTGTTCCTATCTAAGAGGTTTTCTAACACTATCCTTTGAAATCTCTTTAAGAAATATGCTACTAATTTCATTTGTTCCTTTCGAACAACTTTTCAAAGACTATTTAATGGAACCGCCTTTGGATATATGCTTCTCCTTTTACTGTTCTTTACTATCAGCTTTTCTAAGACTGATCCATCAATTTTTCTTTAGAAATACGATGCTCATTTCAGTGTCTCATTTTAACATCTTTTCTAAGGCACTATTCTTAGAAACTTCCCTTTTAGAAATATGTTGCTTCTCTCAATGTTCCTCTTTTAACAGCTCTTCTTAGAGACCGTTCTTTGAAACCCCTTTTAGAAATATGCTTCTCCTTTCACAGTTCCTTTATAATAGCTTTTTAAGACTCAGTTCTTTGAAACCTCCCTTTTTTAATGAGACCAAGGAATATGAAATCCTCCTTTTTGTAACGAAAGACAAAATACATATTCTTTGAATGCCCACTTTTTTAATTTGAAAAAAGAATATGCTCTTTGACCCCCCCCCCTTATTCTAAGGATAGACTAAAGAATATATTCTTTGAATCTCCTTTCGTAACGTGACAAAAGAGTATGCTCTTTGAAACCCCCCCCCCCCCCGCCCTATTCATTGGAAGGCAATGGAATATATATTTTATAACCCACCCACCCCCGTTTTTAATGCTAGACAATAGAATATATTCTTTTAAATTCCCTTTTTTTAAATGAGAGTAAAGATATTATTTTAAACCGTTTTCTCTAGCGACAATGTGACAGTATCCTTTTGAGATGTGGGTTTTCTGAGAGACTTATTGCACTCATTCTAATCTGCTTGAACTCTGATGTTAAAAATATAATGTACAATTTCCCAGATAAGCCGTGGTCTGCAGACTATACTCAGGTTAAATTTCCAATAGCTTTTCAATTTAATGTGGCATTATCCGCGTGACACCGGGACAGGCAAGGATATTCCCTTCATCGGGGCCGGGCAGCAAGAAAATAGATAAAAAAAAAGTAGTAGCTTAAGGACAAAGTAGAATAAGAGATGATACACAATTAGGAAAGGATTTGCTGAAAGAATAGTCGACGTAATAAAAACTAGAAATATTGCAGGGGTAGGCCCTTAGATTATTGGAGATCACTTGTTGAAATGGGTTTAGTTTGTAATTGTTAAATTCTGTTTCGTGTTATTATAGTTAACTCATAAGTCTGAATTTGGTTTTCGTGCCAAAACATTTCTGCCCCGAGTGAGGATCGAACTCACGACCTTCAGATTATGAGACTGACGCGCTGCCTACTGCGCTACCGAGGCACACAATAGATTGAACAATCTTTTGTATTATATTGGGGATTGTAATCATATATATTGTGTTCTAATATCTTGTATGATACATAAAATGAATAGATTTTTTATGTTATGATAAATTATTTTCTAAATGCTTCACATAGGACCAGTGGAACTCTGAATTAGGGCACGGCTGCTGCTCTGACTCAGGGCCACCAAGTCATTAACTTTCTAATTCTTGTCGTGGGTCATGGTAAACGTAAGGCCGTCTGAGAGTGAATTCATTTAAAGGAAATTTTGCATTGGAATTAAAATTAATGTATATTGAATTTTATTACAGAGGGAAAATTAAATAACACTAGTTTCATATGAAGATGAACTAAGTATGGAAAAATAATGAATTTAAAGAATTAAGGTAACGTCTGTATTTGCATTTAAATGTATTTGTTTGTTTTAAATTTAATGACAGTGGTAAAAGTGAAGTAGCACTGGTTTGATTATTGAATATTTCTTGAAGATGAACTAAGTATGTTAAATTAATGAATTTACAGTATGAAGTGGTTGTACCATGAATACAGTACACACAGAGAGAGAGAGAGAGAGAGAGAGAGAGAAGGTAGACTTACATGGGAAATGGGTTTGGAATTCTGAACAAGAGATAACTTTCTGATTTGGGTAGTTCTTTTAAATGAAAAATAAAGGTTAAATTCAGAATGGATGAATTTCAGATAATTTTAAGAGGAAACACGATAAATGCAAATGCAGGAGATGTTATATAACAAGAAAATAATAATTGTACGATATGGGTGACATATTTTTAGAGAAAATACATTTTTATAATATATACATACGTGTATATATATATATATATATATATATATATATATATATATATATATATATATATATATATATATATATATTATATATATATATATATATATATATATAAGCGTGTGTTTATGAGAGAATTCCTTTGCTAGAGAGAAAATCAACTTTGTAGGTTATTTTGGACAAATATCCCAAGCTAGCTTCTGTTAAAGAATCTCAATGACCTCGCAAAATTGTAATTATTTTTTATTTCACATAAAAGCGCTAAATTGCTTCGTTTTCACATTTGATTTCACTTCATCCAGTATGTCCCATGTGGTCTAGTGGCTAGGATACCTGGCTTTCACCCAGGAGGCCCGGGTTCGATTCCCGGCATGGGAAGATGTTTTACAAAATCTCGCAGTGTGGGAATGTTGTCACTGTAGAAAAGAGAGAGAGAGAGAGAAATAAGTATGTATATTCCGTTGTCTTCATCTCAAATTATTCCTGTTTTTATTCGGTTTCACTGTGTCAGTCAAGCTGTCAGCATGTAATTCTCTTATTTGCTTCTTCTTTAATTCTCTATAATCTCAGGTCCTCTTCGACATTGTCGAATATTTATGGGACTTACGTGAGGTCAGAGCTTGAATATTCCGCCCCCTTTTTGGTGTCTGCACTTGAAAGAAAGCATATTGATAAATTGGAAAACGATTAAAGACCTGCTACAAACCTTATGACAGAGATATTTAATCTCAGTTATGAGGAAAGGCTGAGGTAGTTAGACGGACCATCACCTGAAGCTAGAAGGAAGAGGGCTTTAAAAATCCTCATGGTTTTGACAGAGTGTACAGGGAGCAATATTTTTATATGGTTGGCTCTAGAAGTTATAGTTTGCAGCTTCACAGCAAACTTTTTTCAGGATGTAAGGAAGTACTTTTTCAGTGTAAGAATGGTTGCAAACTGGATTTTCTTAAGTAAGGAAGCAGTAAATGCTAACTGCATTCCTAGATTTAAGGATGAATATGACAAGTGTTAGTGAGTACATAAACCGATCAGAAGACGGGAAGCTTCGAGCCTAGGGCTCTTTCCCTTGAGCACAGTTAAGTAAAAACACCTTACGTGTCCCTCCTCTTCTTCCATTTATTTCAATCTCTATTGTCTGCTGTTCTTACAAGGTCCTCTCCCATACTGTATAGTTAATTCCAGAATTGTACTACCATGCCTTTTTTACTGCTACAGTTCGGAACTCACACAAGGCAGATTTTGTTTCCTCTTTAATCTTATGCTCTCTAAAATACAGATCAGTAACATCGTCATCTTTGCTATAATACGGTATTATCTTGTGTGTATTTGTGTGTGTGTGTGTGTGTATATATATATATATATATATATTTATATATAATATATATATATATATATATATATATATATATATATATATATATATATATATATATATATATATATATATATATACAGAGAGAGAGAGAGAGAGAGAGAGAGAGAGAGAGAGAGAGAGAGAGAGAGAGAGAGAGAGACGAGCGCGCGTGTGTATGTGCATATATTTGTGTGTGTAATT
>JAXCGZ010019743.1:17500-36638 GCA_037179515.1 Halocaridina rubra
TTTACTTTCACAACATTCCCAGTTGTGAAAAATTTCGTGACATTTATTATGATGTCACGATATTTAAGACGCAAGGTGATAATTGATATGATTGTTGTTTAGTTGTTTTTGATATATTTCAATGTTTTGTCAACTCGGAGGTGTGAGAATAAGCATTTACCTTAGCATTATGCAATCGTTCCACGTGATTTTCGGTTCCTGCACTCTTGCACTGCCATATTTGTTGTTCTTTTCTCACCATCAATGTTCCTTTCTCATGACATATAAGTACAACTTCAACCCTTGCTCCTGTTGATGTACTTGCCTATTATGTCAATAAATATTTTGAATTGAATTGAATTTTTGCTTAAATAAATCTCATTCCATCGTTGTTCCTTTAGTCCTCTCATTACTGATTTTGTGCAACATATTGTTATAATATTCTTGTTAATTCATCTGCTCATTTTCTTCCACTTTGCACTCTGGAACTCTGTTCCTGCTTCTGTCTTCCGTAGCTCATATGACCTGTCTTCTTTAAAAAAAAAAAAAAAAAAATCTACTGTTATCTCAGTCCCTAATCCAGCCATATTTCTAGGTCTTCGTTGGTCAATCTTAGTTGCAAGTAGGCCAAAAGATTTTCGTTTGCTTAGACTATTCTTTCATCCCGTCTTTTTTAATAGGTTATCATTTTTTTTTTTTTTTTTTTTTTTTTTTTTTTTTTTTTTGCATTATCCTTAATCTACTTTTTCTTGAAGGTTTTCTTCGTGCCCGGGCCCTATGAAGGCAGTTTCATTTGCCAGCCACGATGTCACTCTATTATTAAAAAAATAAATAAATAAATGCTTAGACTCGCCCTTCCTTACCTCAGTGTTGTTGGGGAAGGGGGTAGGGTACATCAACTCAACAATCGCTCTTCATACCATGTGCCTCGGTAGCGCAGTAGGCAGCGCGTCAGTCTCATAATCTGAAGGTCGTGAGTTCGATCCTCACTCGGGGCAATAACTTTTTGATATTAAGAAATGACAATTTCAATAACTTTTATGAGTGTAAGACGGGGGTCGGGAAGAGAAAACTGCCGTCATCTGGCCCGGGAAAGTAGAAAACAATATGCAGAGAGAAATAGATGGGAGTACTGACTAAATATGTAAGTATTGTACTTTTATAACCAATTTACACTTCTTATCAATGAAGAAAGTGTAAATAATGCAAATATTGAACATGATCAAGGAACTGTTTCATCAATGAAATAAGACACTTACAGATATAAATAAAAAGAAGTCTTTTGAAAGTACTTAAAAGAGTGAGCTAAAAATATTCATTATACATATTTGTGTGCAGTATCAGTGGTCGTGGATATTTTGTACTTTATTTGTACATGACTCTTACTGTACTTTATCTCATGAACTTCATAGGTACTCTCTCCTTGTTCAATAAGCCATTTTTCCGAACTCCTTTTCTTTATATATATATATATATATATATATATATATATATATATATATATATATATATATATATATATATATATATATATATATATATATATATATATATATATATATTAGATAGGATTGTCCAGGACAGTTCGATGTTGTCTTCCTTCAGTTACGGTTCTTTGTCTATGCCTACATTTACGCCAGATATTCTTTGATATGGGTTACACATCTCTTGTCATCCCTTCTCATCTGACAATTCACAACACTCTCCATCTTTGTTTCTATTTACTTTGTTTTCTTCGTGTCCAGGCCCGATGAGGACAGTCTTTTTCCGTCCTGGTGTGACAATCTTTACATATATATATATATATATATATATATATATATATATATATATATATATATATATATATATATATATATATATATATATATATATATATATATATATATATATATATATATATAAGTCGAGTTATTTTCAGAGTGATATATATATATATATATATATATATATATATATATATATATATATATATATATATATATATATATATATATATATATATATAAATCATATTGTTATAGCTTAATGTTAGTGAAGAAAAAGACCTTTATGAGAATGTGTAATAATATAGAAGTTGAAAAATTGTCGTTTTGTTAATTATAGTTTTTTTCTCTCCTCATGCGACTGAGTTACTTATGGCTTTCTGGTTTACATTTTAAATTCCGTGTAATATTTCTTTCTGTTTGGGTTCACGCTTGAAATTTCAATATTCAACGGAAATAGGCTTTAGAATTAAATCCCTCCAAGGAGCATTGAGGTTTAAATGCTTTCAGAGAGTATTGAGACTTAAATGCTCTCAAAGAGTATCAAGCTTTAAACGCTTTCAGAGAACGTTGTTGTTGTTGTTGTTTCGGTTTTACGTCATGGACTCCCTTTTCTATCAAGGGCTAGGACGGTTGCCTTCTTGCGAAGAACTTGTTTTGGCAGATGTAATTGTTACCCTGAGTGCATGCCTTGCTAACCTCAGACCGTGACAGGCCGCGAACACTCAACCTGACGCCTCAAAGTTCAGAGAACATTGAGAATTAAATACTTTCAAAGAGTATTGAGGTTTAAATATTTTCGAAGAGATGTTGGGGTTTAAAAGCTCTCAAATAGTATTTAGGATTAAATACTTTCAAAGAGTATTTAGGTTTAAATACTTTCAAGGAGCAATAAGCTTAAATGCTTTCAAAGAGTATTTAGAATTAAATGCTTGCAAGGAGTTATTGAGGTTCGAATGCTTTCAAAGAGAAAAGAGAATTATATACTTTCAAAGAGTCTTTAGGCTTGAGTGCTTTCAAGGAGTATTAAAGTTTTAAATGCTGTCAAAGAGTATTGAGAATTGAAGACTTTCAGAGTTTTAAAGATTGAAGTGCTTTCAAAAAGTATTGATAAATACTTTCAAAGGGTTTTAAGGTTTAAGTGCTTTCAAAGAGTATTGAGGATTAAAGGCTCTCAATAATAATAATAATAAACCTTTATTTCCATTACAATACAATGGGTATTCGTCAGCCGGGGCAAGCCCCAACCCCCACTGTGGTGCCCAACCACAGCAGTACCTGCCAGGAAACAGCTTAAACTCTCGGTCTTGGACGGGAACCGATCTTTCGACCTCGTGAATGCGAAGCCAGCGCGTTACCACTGTACTAGCCAGCAGGCTTGAATGCTTTCAAAAGTATTGTGGATTAAATGCTTACAGAGAGTATAGAGGTGTTAAATACATTCAAAGAGCATTGAGAATTAATTGCCTTCAGAGAGTATTAAGGTTTAAATGCTTTCAGAGAATATTGACAACTGAATACTTTCGAAGAGTATTTAGGATTAAATGCTTTCAAAGAATATTGAAAATTATATGCATTCTAAGATTATAGAAATTTAAATGCTTTTAAAGA
Source organism: Halocaridina rubra (assembly GCA_037179515.1). Classification (NCBI taxonomy): domain Eukaryota; kingdom Metazoa; phylum Arthropoda; class Malacostraca; order Decapoda; family Atyidae; genus Halocaridina; species Halocaridina rubra. The sequence goes on from JAXCGZ010019743.1 coordinate 20,857, forward strand.
CTATTGAAAAGTAAATGCTTGCCAAGAATATTGAAATTTAAAAGCTTTCAAAGAGCACAAACATTATAGAGGCATCTCAGTGTTAGATATTTAACATTAACACTATATGTAAGGGAGTATGCAATTGTGTTTGTATATTCAGGAATTGGAGTGAGTGAATTGGATGAAGCCAAAGGTACATAAAGTCAAGAGTATTTGTGTAATTTTTTTTTAATGTATTCGATGACAGAAAAGTATTGAATGTTTCCATTTTATTTGATGTTTATATATCTCCATTTTTAATTCAAGGGTATGAATATATTAGTACTGTAGAACAAATACTGTAGCTTAGCTAGTAAATTTTGCAGTTTGATGCTTTTAAGCAATTTCTGTATGGATAGTTTGATTATGTGTATAAATGTTCTCTTATAAGGTTAAGCTAAATTTAAGACACCCCAGCCCCAACCTGTCTTTATCCTCCCCATGATGTGGGTTGAGATACCCCACCCTGTCTGTCCTCCCCATGATGTGGGTTGATTTGACACAAAACGGGAAATAATATATCTGATCTTACTGCTGTATTTAATAGCTTTCAGAGATGTATTGCTACGTCTTATATCTTGTAAAAATGTTGTCCTTCGAACCGGATTCGAACCAGTGACCTATGGATGTCTGTTCAGGGTAGCCAACTACAGTCCACCGCTCTACCAACTGAGCTATCGAAGGCACTGGGAGGGGTGAAATTTGTTGCTTACACATTCTGATTATAGTATATTTTGGATTTTTGTTTTTTTAATATATTATTATAATCATTGTCATTATTGTCATCTTATAAGGTATTTACGAAGCAGTAAAAGGAATCCATTATTGTGTATGATGAGATATTGCAGGTTTTTGTATATTTTGGTAAACAGCTTGAAATGCATTACTGCAGCGTTGATAATATATATATATATATATATATATATATATATATATATATATATATATATATATATATATATATATATATATATATATATATATATATATATATATATATAGAGAGAGAGAGAGAGAGAGAGAGAGAGAGAGAGAGAGAGAGAGAGAGAGAGAGAGAGAGTTTTAGATTAAAAAGATATATTCATAGGAATTTTGTCATATCAAGTCATATTTCAATGAGTGTTTAGCATTCAGCGGTAATAATAATCACAATAATATATACTCTAGTCAAAGTTTTAACTGTTATATTAATTATTAATCAACGTCATGAGGTTTTGGTTGATTTTTATGGTTAGAAAGGAATATATATATATATATATATATATATATATATATATATATATATATATATATATATATATATATATATATATATATATACACACCAAGAAAAACTCTTGGCAGAAATAAGTATGTTCATATTAACCTTGAAGGAAAAATGAAACGATTGCGTTGCGATTACCTTCGATTTTTAAAAATTCGCTTCGAGGTCAGTATAATCATATATATATATATATATATATATATATATATATATATATATATATATATATATATATATATATATATATATATATATATATATATAATATATATATATATATATATATATATATATATATATATATATATATATATATATATATATATATATATATATATATATATATATATATATATATATATATATATATATATATATATATATATATATATATATATCTTGGCTAAGTAACTAATAACCCTCTTAAATTTATTAGGAAGGGCACCGATCTCTTGACTCCCTAACTCCAACTTCTCTTTACCCACCCCCTCTACTTGGATAGGGGTCAATAATAATACCTAAAATTGCAAACAACATTATCTTGCTATATAAAAGACTGCTCCATTAGATTTATATGTTGTATTAAGAACATTAGCAGTTTGTCCAAGAACTTAATTTCATAGTAAATATTAAAAAAAAAGTTTTAATATGTAGGTATTTACATAATATACATGAACCAATTAGGTTGACATGTATAGTCTTAGGATGATAAGAAACCTCTTCATAAATGCTATCATATATAAGAATTTAATTTTTATCATTAGAATTCGTAAGTAATAAACACATTATCATTGGGTTTTTTTATTTCCCGTTCCGGTAATCGAGCCCGGTCTCCTCCCTATAAAACACTTCCCGTGCCGGGAATCGAACCCGGGCCTCGCGGGTGAGAGCCGCGTATCCTAGCCACTAGACCACACGGGAGATAGAGTGAGGGGTTAAAATTTTGGTTTGATAGAACCCAAAGGGGGGTGACTTTTTATATATATATATATATATATATATATATATATATATATATATATATATATATATATATATATATATATATATATATATATATATATATAGAGAGAGAGAGAGAGAGAGAGGTATGTAAGGTAACATATGATCCGTTACTAAAATAAGTATAGAGTTCTTGGTAAATATATTACTTTCGCACTCTTATAAAGTTAGGTTAGTTCACCCCCTACTTAAGAGTTCTATGTACACGAGCCATTTTTCCCCTTATAATGGGAGTGGCTGGGTCAAGGTGATTACTCTGACTCTTTGGAATGGGAATTTACAGAGGAGGAGATTTCAAGTCTCCTCACTCCACCCCATTTAGTTGACTCTTACGACACGCAGGGGAACACGGAGGAAGTAATCCAGCCCCCCGCCCTCAGGAGGTTATGAGTTGATAATTGAAATTGTTTGTTCGTGTGTCTTATTTTTGTATTATTTTTTGTCGATGAATTATCAACTTGTTGCGGGTGTGAAAGTAAACTTTTACCATGTTCCTATTTTAGGAGAATAATCATGCTGTACTTTGATATATGATGCCATATCAGTGTTTATATAATATGCTGATGGGGAAAAATATTCCCTTTCTGTGTGTTGTATTTACCAAAGCCTTTTTTATATAATTAGATTATTATTATTATTATTGTTATTGTTGCTGTTATTGTTATCTTCATCACTGCATACTTCATAAAGTCGAATAGACACCGTAATCCTTATCAAAACTAGAGCTCAGGAAGATTCTGTTCCACCATTAACCCCATACATTACTGTTACAGAAATGTGTACAAAGGAAGTGAATGCACTGGCCCGTGCCGGTCTCATCGAAATGAACGAAGTTGACATCAGCCCCACTCCACCAGGGAAACTTATGGCCAGATATTGCATATCCTTTGATACCATGAAGACTTTCTTACAGGTATTAGACGTGTATATCTAGTTTATTTCCCTAGTGTTGTTGTTGTTATTACTAGTATTGATGCTGTTGTTTTTGTTTGGTTATATATATGTTTTATGAGTGTGACACCGGGGCAGGCAAACAAACTGCCCTCCTCAACAAAGGCCCGGGAACGAACAAACAAAAACAAACAAAGCAAACAAACTTTATTTCCATTTCAATACAATGGGTATTCGTCAGCCAGGGCAAGCCCCAACCCCCCACTGTGGTGTCCAACCAGAGCAGTTCCTGCCAGTAAACAGCTTAAACATTAAGACACAAGAAAAGAATGCGTGTGTATATTATACACACGCTGTTCTGTATGTGTTTGTTTTTCCCGTTTTATGTGTCACAGTTAGTTCCTATGCGAATTCTACTTCTTGAGTTTTTCTAATTCAGTTATTTGTATTTCTTTAGCTTAAGGGAGACGAGAGTTTGAGAGACCTTGTGGAACTGATTTCAACTTGTCGTGAATTCCGTGACATAAAGGTAAAAAAATACGATGATTCGTTGTTGGTTTCGTTATTTATCATGTTAAGTAAAATTCCGCCTTTACTACTTTTTACTATTACTACTAGCTTTAGTACTACTATTATTTTAAGTAATACAAATACCATTATTACATTTTATTATAATACTTCTTCTAATTCTGAGACTTGGGTAGAGAATTCATTGATTCATAGTTTGCATCTAGATTTATTAGCTTTTAGGTAAACTTGTTCTACTACTACTTGAACTCTTTACTAGTATTTTTCTTCGAATATGTCGATACAAAAAAGGAAAAATTAAATGATGCTCATTTTATATATATATATATATATATATATATATATATATATATATATATATATATATATATATATATATATATATATATATATATACAGTTAATTAAACTTCCGCCATTATTGCATTTGTTGCTATTGCTGCTGCTGCTGCTGCCACTAATATAACTCACTGACACATTATTATTATTATTTTTCTCTTATTGTATTCTCTTATTTAAAACTTTTGCATTCAAACATTATTTTCTAATTATACTTCCCACAAAAAGATAAAGTATTTTCTTTGACTCAGCCACCTCCCGTATAAGGGGGAATATGGCGTTGGTATATGGATGGACTTTCAGTAATTAGTCTCCAAGAATTACAGCTTTGACAAACATTAATTTCTGCTTCTACTTTCAGTAATTAGTCTCCAAAAATTGCAGATTTGACAGACATTAATTTCTGCTTTTACTTTCAGTAATTAGTCTCCAAAACTTACAGATTTGACAAACATTGTTTTCTACTTATACTCTCAGTCATTAGTCTACTTCTGCTTTCAGTAATTAGTCTCCAGTAACTACAGATTTGACGAAAAATATTTTCTTCTAATTTCAGTAATTAGTTTCTAAAAATGACAGATTTTTGTGAGTAGTCTCCAAAACTTACTGATTTTACAAGTTTCTACTTTACAGTGGGATCTTGTTGTAAGGACTACTTTTATAGTCGTCTGTTCTGTTACATCTTCTATTACTTTTACTCCTTGTTCCTACAATTGCCACTTAATTATCAGGGTTATTTCTACTTTTCACAAATGTTTAACGTTCAAACCTTATATCTGAATTCACTCCTTGTTACATGGATTACATTTTTTACTACGATAGCTGTTACCACCACTGCTATTACTCTTATTATTACTGCTGCTACTACTACTACTACTGCTACTACTACTACTACTATCACAACCATATATCTGTCACTTTTCATATATTTGTAATTATTTTCATTATTTGTGCTTCTTTCACTCTAGGTTCGCGTCTCAGAGAGACGAATCTTGAATGAGATTAACAAGAGTCAGAAATCGTCTATACGCTTTCCAATCAAAGGAAAGATTAAAAGCGTGGATCATAAGATTAACTGGTGAGTGCTTTCGTAAATTTCCCCTTGGGGTGGGGGACAAGAATACCTCCTCCTTGTTCCCCTGTGTATTGTAAAAGTCCACTAAATGGGGCGGAGCGAGGGAACTGCAGAACTCCTCCTTTGTATATTCCTCCGGGAATGAGTCAAAATTATTTTGGAAACAGTGACGTAGTTTTAGGATTTTATTGATATATAAATACCTTTACTTGATTTTTTTTTTAAATTTTGGAATATTTACTTATCGATTTTTTTGCATATAAGAATTTGCCTTTTATAAAAGATTTAAGACTCGTTGTGAATTATACGGTGTTCACAAAATTTTGAATATTATAAACCATTTCTGGGAGTTAATTTGAACTATTTATTTTTTTTACTGATATATTATGTTTTGTTTTGTTTTTTTGCATTGCCTTTTAGTTTGATACAGGCGGTATTGGGATGCCAAACTATCGTTGATCCGGGATTGAACAATGAATCGTTGAAAATAATGAGACTTGGACAACGACTAACTAAATGTAAGTAATTTATTATTAGTATTAGTATTATTATGTAGATAATGAGATATAGACCACTAACAGAACGTGAGTAATTTTTTTATATGATGATAATAATTATGATTATAATAATTGTTTTTGTTATTATCATCATCGTCATCATTATCATTATTGTTATTATTATTATCATCATCACTGACACCTTGCTAGCTTCTGAGAAATTCGAAGAACAAGGTATTGACAGTTTTCACTTGATGAATAATATTAACTCGGAAAGCTTGGTTAGTACGCCAGTAAATGTGCTGGTATGTGATGATGCAATATCCTCCCGAGCTCAGGATTCGATAAAAGCAAAAATGGCCCTTCCGTGACTCTCTTGGAAAATTAAGTTATGTCAATAATAATAATAATAATAATAGGGATTAGGTAAAGATAACTACTCCTGGAAATTTAATAACTGTATTTCTTTAGGTTAGATTATGTTAGTATAATGCCTAACCTAAACCAATACTTGCATAGTAGATAACTTGATAATTTTCCAGAATTTTTTTTATTTTTTGTAATTTAGCTTCCCCATTATTATTATTTTCTATGTGTAGCGTTAGGTTTTCTTTGATTATTTAGGGTAAACTAAAAAGATTAATATATAATAAATAAATATATATATATATATATATATATATATATATATATATATATATATATATATATATATATATATATATATATATATATATATATATATATATATTATTTATTTTTTTTTCCAATGTGCAGTTTATCACCTTATCACCAAGATGCCTGGTAGACACTACTGTCTGTCAGCTGGCACTCCTCTTAGAAACCCTCTCCAGTCTTCTCGCCGGGGACTGGGGGCCATTTCTCTTTGGTGTGCCATGCATAGCTTGAGCATAGAGGTTTTTACATCAGTGGGTTGCTAGCCCTATCCTGATAACCCTCCTCATTTATCCGGGCTTGGGACCGGCATTGGTTGCCCAATGGCTGAGTTGTGCAGTTTATGTATTTAGATGAATGTATTGTATTACATAAACGAGTTGCTTTATATTAAGTTTCTATATAAGGATAAAAGTTTTACATAAAATTTGCAGTCCTGGATGTTTATAATGATAATAAAATTATTATTATTATTATTATTATTATGGCTTCATTAATTCCATTCCGTTTTTATCATTTCCGTCTGTTCTTCGTAAGTAAATATGGAGTAAATGCTACTCTCTCTCTCTCTCTCTCTCTCTCTCTCTCTCTCTCTCTCTCTCTCTCTCTCTCTCTCTCTCTCTCTCTCTCTCTCTCTCTCTCTGACACGTGTGTGGTCACGTGTATAAACACTGTCACTTAGTTCAACCCACAACTGCGGAATTCCTTCTTTATTGATATTTTGGTTGCGTTCAGTATCTCAGTTCGGGGCGTCGCAGCTTTTTATTTTTTTTTTTCTGTTGCTGATTTGAGCTTTTGTAGACTTAAGAGGTTTTCTTAATATTACACTTTCCTTTAATATTAATAAGACTGCTATTACAAAAAGTTATATATCATTACTGCTTTTCCCTTTTGACTTCCTTGGTTATTTGGCAGATATGAGCTGTACCACTATTCTGAGGCTTCAAAATAGTACTGTATTCACGCGAAAGTAGTAAATTACTTACTGATTTTTTTTTTCTTAAAGGTGCATGGTCTTTAAAGTGCATAACTAAGTCCTATAACTTTTATACAACTCCAAAATAACACTGTTCTTAAGCAATGGTTGTTAGTCTTTCTACTATTTTATATGGGATTACATGATGATTACACTGTGTGCAGAAACCATGCCACTATTCTGCAACTCCAAACTGCTTTTACATTAATACTGAAAATCTCTCACTTCTTTTTTTTTAATTGCTTTACATGGTTTTACAGTGCAGATATGGACCATACCTCAATTCTGAGACTCCAAAATAAGACTGCTTTTACACAAAAGTTGTAAATTACTATCTTCTTTATTCCAATTATTTACATGATGTTTACAATGTAGACTATTTCGATGATATCCTCACATGAGTCAAGCAAATTGTTTATGGGTGAGGCGAAAATAGATTGTATCCACCAATATCAATATATTTTGTCTTTCGTTTTACGGCAGAAAGAGAGTTGTTGATTATCTTTTTATGTGCCATTATCCATCTCCATTATGGGGAACGACACATACTGGTTGGAGTTGGGGAATTAAGGCTGGATGCCCGTTCTAACGCCTCGTTATAGATTCGATCACGGTTCTTGGTATTGATAAAAGAGTAATGAACTTAGAAATGCATGGAAGGTGAAAAAGAAAACCAAATAATGGTAGATGGATTACCTCCTAGAAAATAAGAAAGATACAAACTTTGGATACAAGATATTGCAGATGGAGGTGAATGGAAGAGACTAGTCGAAAACAGCGACCCCACGTGAAAGTGAGAATAGCCTGCAGAAGAGAAGAGATGCATATATAAAATATAACAAGGCGGATGGATAGCGTCCAGGAAGATGTCAGAGAGGAAAATCTTGGGATGCAAGATGTTGCAGATGGAGGTGAATGGAAAAGACCAGGCTTTGCAATCATTTTTGGCCTCTTGGGATAGTAGTAGGTCCGTATGGTATATTTCACAGCTCAAGGTTTGTGTCTAATCCAGTTTATGAAGGTTTCACCAGCTTTATGTATTGTGACACGTCTGCTCAGGAGTGCAGTGACCGGGCAGTGCAGTACCAAGCAAGGTCGAGGGATCACGTCTCGTCCAGGCAAGAGAGTTTAAGCTGTTTACTGGGGAGGTTACTGCTGTGGCTAGTCCCCACAGTGGGGGGTTGGGGCCTGTGCCGGCTGGCGACCACCCTATGGGTCCTCCATCCATCCATCCGTGGGTGGAGAATCTAAAAAAAAAAAAAAAGGGGGGGGGGAATTCGTGGCATACATATGATGAATGCTCGGTAGCCCCATCGATGCACGTCGGCTGCAGTTCTAGCATGCCCTAACCTAAGCCTGATTGCTTGTGTCCTTTGGTTTCATGTTAGTTTGTAGAAACCGAGTAGTAGTTTGGTAGGATCCTCCACTAGTTCCTCGCCTCTAGGAAATCTTCGTCACCATTCTTCTCTCAAAGCCTCCATGATGCCACTGTTATCCTTCATTGCCTTGTAGAAGGGTCTTCTAGACATTAGTCATGAGGTGATGGGTGCCTTGTAGAAGGGTCTTCTAGACATTAGTCATGAGGTGATGGGTGCCTTGTAGAAGGGTCTTCTAGACATTAGTCATGAGGTGATGGGTGCCTTGTAGAAGGGTCTTCTAGACATTAGTCATGAGGTGATGGGTGCCTTGTAGAAGGGTCTTCTAGACATTAGTCATGAGGTGATGGGTGCCGTTTCCATAATGTGCTTCAGTGGTGTTTCATTGTTAGGATGTGAGATGCTGATGCTGGTTTTGTGTGACCTCTTCTCTGCGGAGGTGTGATGGGGCTATGTTGCACATGGATCACCACGTTGTCGTCGTGCGGTGGCTTAAAGTACCCCCAACGACCTCAAAGGCAATGTCATTCAAGATTCAGTCGTGCTGAACTGGCAAAAGTCTAGGGGGAAACGATGAGTGATCCAAATCTGGTGACCGAACTAGGACTACAATCCTGAGTATCATCTGGAAGTGTGATTACCCTACGGAACCACCACTGACAGATGATATAATTCCAGCCTGATTACTGTTTTCCAGCCTCTCTGGAGGGTGGCTGAACGCATCCATGTAGCCAAAAGAGTGTGTATGAAACTTTTGTCACTTGATATGAGTATTAGATAGATCCACTTTAACCGCATGCGTTTTATTATTGTTCTTCGGTTACTATTGTTGTCTTTTATTTATTTTTTGTTTTAGTTTTCTCTGCCTCTTTTCTTTTTCTTTTCTTTCGTCTGTTTCTTCTTATCTCTCCCACATAAAGGCTTTTCGTTTTTTAATTTGACAAGAAATATTCTATTCTTCACCACCTCCTCCTCCTCCTCCACATCTTCATTTCTTCTTTTGTTTTCCTTCTTACTCTTTCTTGCGTATTTTTGTTTTATATGTGTTCCATTCTTTAGCATTTACGAATTTGACTTTTGACTAAAATTATCATATTCTTCACTTCCTCATTTCTTTTTCTTTGTCTTCCTCTCTCTTCCACCTTTTCCTTGCCTTTATTTCTTCCCTTCCTAAGAGTAAATTTTTCAAATTTGCCCAATTGTCTCCTTATCTCCTCCTCCTTCATTCTCTTCTTTTTCTATTTTCTTTTCTCTTTTCTTCTATTTCTTCCCCTCACAAGCATTTTTCGAATATGATTTTGACCAAAATTATCCATATTTCCACTTCCTCCTCTTCCTTCTCTTTTCCTCGTTTATTCTCATTCATTCATCTTTTTCTTTTTAAATTCTTCCCCTTCTTAAGCGGTTTTCGAACTTGAATTTGACTTAACTTATCCATTTTATGTATATAAGAGATACATATTTTTAAACAACCTAACCTACTCTCAGCCTGTTTGTTAAATAGTTATAACTCCGATGTGTGTTTCTGTGTGTGTTTACATTATATGTCACGATTGATAAGGTGTTGGACACAGAATGTAGTAGGGAATTAAAGATGGATACCCTTCCTAACGCCCCACGGTGGGCTTGATCTCGAATTTTTCACCATCCGAATTGAGTTTTCAAACCACTCTGCTGCTGTGGTACCCTTGTTAAGTAGTTACAACTCTGATAATTTGGACAAAGTTACAAGAACATTTCTGCCACTACGCGAAAGCTCGTTATGTGATTATAGAACTTTGTAAATTCTAATTTCTTTACTCGTATAATTTCCGTACCAGTGGCATACTAATATATAGCTACAGCAGTTTGCAGTCTCTCCTTAAACAAGACTTTGGCTATTTGCCACTAGCTTGTCTGTTACACACACACACACACACACACACACACATATATATATATATGTGTGTGTGTGTGTGTGTGTGATTACCTAATTGTGTTACGGGAAAGAGCCCAAAGCTCGTATCTTCCCGTCTCATGATCGGTTCCATTTTATACTTAGTGATACTTATCATACCTGTCCTTAAAACTATGGATTGAGATAGCATTAACTACCTCCTCGCTTAGCGAATTCCAATTATCAACTACTCTTACACTGAAAAAGTATTTCCTTACATCCTGCAAAGAAGTTTTCTTACGAAGCTTCAAACTATGACCTCTAGTTCTAGAGCCAGCGTGTGTGTGTACGTATGTATGTATGTATGTGTGTGTGTATGTATGTGTGTGTGTGTATTTATGTATGTATGTATGTATGTAGTAGGTTGGCCCATGGCGTCAACCGCCCGTTGCGATACTACAGCTGAAGGGTCTTGTGAACTTCTATAAGACTGTCCAGGACAGTTCGATGTTAAGTCTGCCTTCAGTTACGGATCTCTTTTTATGCCTAATACATCAACATCGAATATTCTTGGATACTCGTTACACATGTCTTATTATCCCTTCACATCTGACAAGTCACAATACTCCCCATCTCTGTTTCTCTTTATGTTCTCTTCGTGCCCAGGCCCAATAAGGGTAGTTTTTTTCCCGTCCTGGTGTCTCAATCATAAAAATAATTACAAAAATAAGAAAAATGTGAATATATATACACAAATATATATATATATATATATATATATATATATATATATATATATATATATATATATTTATTTATTTATTTATTCACAGTGAAGCCGTTATGTTAATAATACACTGTTATCCATGAAAAACAAGTTGTACATCAGGAGAACCGAACAGGCGTCGTAGGTTACATGTTTATGCCACTATAGTGACTAAGCTACTACTGGAGATAAAAATCTTCATATCCTAGCGCAAGCAGTAAGATAAAAGAAAACTATATACGCATGCGTGCGTTTATCACATGATTTTGATATTTTTTGAATATCTTAGTTTCTTTAACTTATAAACCTCTTTCTCACCCTACCTCCTCCCTTCTTCCATTGCTAGGTTTATCCGAATACGGAGCTTCCCGGAAAGAATACGAATTACAATTGAATTCGGTCATCCTAGCCAAGAGCTTCTTTTGCCGCCTCTGGGAGAATTCGCGCCATGTCACCCGTCAACTGGAGCGCATTGGACCCACCTTCAGTTCCTTCTTTGTACAGTCCAAGATCACCTCTTTCACGGCCCTGGAAGAGACCACGCCTAGAAATATTGAATTGGTATGAGGATAGATGTATTTAGTAGTGTGTGTGTATGTGTTTTTTTTTATATATAGATAAGGAGCTGCGAAAAAGAAACTCATTCCCCAAATGAGGAAAACTAATTATATAGATCTGCGTTTTTTCGTGAGATTAATAGCTGAGAAATAAGGAATTCAGTAAGGAAACTCATTCCTAAAATATAAAAATATATGTGATCCAGCAATTATGATTATTATTATTATTATTATTATTATTATTATTATTATTATTATTATTATTATTATTATTAGATTTGGGAAGTCGGTGACAACATGAATAAAGGCAGTGGGAACCCACAGTAGAGTTTCCATTATTATTATTATTATTATTATTATTATTATTATTATTATTATTATTATTATTATTAATTGCAGATCCTAAACCGTCAACCACCCTTTGGAAACCGGATCCGAGACCAGGCAATTAAGCTTCCTCGTTACGAGCTAACGCTTGAACAGAATAATCAGGTGAACGCTTCCTTCAGTTTAATCATTATGTTTAAAGAGTAGTTTGCTTATTAGAATAAATGAATAAAAGATAATTAATATTCATGTATAGGGAATCATATAAAGAGAATATGCTATGTGTTATAGATTTATATCTGCCGTTTATATTTTTTCAAGTATAATTAGTTTTTCAGTTCAGTATTAATAATTTCTCATACTCTCTCTCCCAGGTGTTGTTAGATAGAAGTGATCTAAAGGTAACAATAAGATTAGCAAATTATCTTGACCTGCGAGAGGGTGCCACAACTCCTCGGCACCATTCATGTCGTCTACTCATTGGTGATTCAGACAACAGCGTTGTCTTCCAACAGCGCATAACGTAAGAAGATATTTCTATGATTACTGCTTGACCTTGTCATATAGTCCACAAAATAGGGCTGAGTTAAGAGACTATAAATCTCTCTTGTAATTTCCTCCTACAGAGAGTCAAGGCTGTACTTGACTCAGGCCCCCTTCTTGCAATGGGGATTGCCTTTGCACACATACACTGTATATTCAATTGCTTTGCACACATACACTGTATATTCAATTGCCGTATCCCCCCTTGTTAAGGAGGAGGTGGCCGAGTCAAAGCACACAGTCACCAGAAGCCAAATATGCCTCGAACATTCCTCTCATCTGGGGATTAAGGGTTGCCACAATTCCTCCCACCATCACTACCATCTTTGGGTAACCCACAGGGTAGGTTGGCAAGGTTCTATATCTGCAACTTTTCCTGTGTTCATATGGGGTCACTAATAACAGTTTTAGTTACTGTTGTATCTATATTGTCAGCGCTCACGATTCTCATATGGGGTCTTTGTGTTGCACTAGCCTCATCAAGATTAGTGTTGGATATTGATGAAAGAATTCCAGCCGACTTACCCTTCCTGACACCAACTTCCCATTGATCTAGGCTTGGATGAGCCACAGAGTTGAGCTGGCCTGTTTCCCCAGTGGCTGGATACAAAAATATCACCTGGTAATCACCTAGAAGGTTGAGTTCAATTCCCTGTGGTGGTGTGTACAGATTTACTATGTCAGAACCACTTGGGTATAAGAAAGAGATTATATTGGCGTCCATTGAGTGGTAGCAACTGTCATCTCGGCAAGCTTAATAAGTACTCCAGTAGCCAAGTTGGGTTTGAGTCATGCAGCTTTCTTGGAGAATATCAATTCACTATTTTATATGTAGACACAGACGTGTTGAAGTCGGGGATATATTGACTTTATGCTCATCCTACCCTACCGGCCCTATGTTAGTCGCCTCCCGGCTCGCGCAATCTACCACTGAACTACCGCGGGCCCCTTTATTGAATATATGAATAAATAAGTAGAATAAGATACTTAAGGACCCTCTTGATGAGTAATGCTAAAAGGATTGCTTTGTGTAACAATAAGGAATTGTCACTGTATGCATCATCTATCATCATAGTCTTCATCATCGCCGTAATGATAATGATCATCATCTTTACCCATACCACAATTGAAACTATTCTTAACATTAACAGATAAGTCATTATCATCTCCATGATTATCAACTTTAGCTATATGTATCTTCATCATGATCATTAGATAAGTATTGTGACTATTCAAAAATGTAATCATTTTTCACAATCTTTATAAATCATACCATCACGAGGCTGATCACTGGCATCGTCATCTCCATAATCATCATAGTCATCATATAAAAATTGTCACTGCATCACCGTTTTTCATCATTGCATGCTTGTGGAGCTTCACTAAATGTGATGATGATCATTATTATCATCTCTAGCACCATCATCTTCTCCTTGGTCATTTCCGTGGCCGTTTTTTTTTCCAATTTCGCATTCGTGAGATTCGTAGATCAACATTTTGCTAATTTTTGTTACAACTGGGCCCGTAGTTTACAGTTTCTAATTTTGGCGGGAGTTTCGTGCAGGTAATGAGAGCAACGTAGCATTATGCTGTGCCGCATGTTGAATAAGCTAATTACTTTATGGATGTTTTTTATTTAAACCAAAAGATATGAATAAATGCCATTGATGAAGACTGAAATTTTGAAGACAGTGTTCTACGACTGGTACTGAAAAAACTGCACAACAGGACTGCTTGTCCATATTGAAGGCTACAATTGTAAAGGCAATTTTCTACCATCGACTCTATTGCATAACAGGAATGGTTGCCCCCTACTGAGGCTGAATCTGTGAAGGCAATGTTCTACCACTGACACTAAGAAAAAAAACTGCATAACAAGAATCACACACACGGATACATACTGCATAATGGGAGTGATTGCCCTTACTAAGGCTGAAATTGCATATTTTGTGTTCTACTTGTGACAAAAAAATACAGACGAATGATTTCCTTACCAGAGGTTGCTATACTTAAGGTACTGTTCAACCACTAACTCTGTTCATCTTATGGTGTAGCATACTCGATGAGCCTACTGACACTTAAGTGCATCTATCTCCTTATACACCGGGGTAGTGAGGGGGGATTGTGGCAGCCCTTTATCCATACAGAGCTGAGAATAATGTTCTAAGTATGTTGGGTATCTGGCGCATGTGTTTGCTTTGACACGACAACCCCCTTTACTAGGGGGATTACGACCATTGTATATGTAGTAAAGTTCAGTTAGATCTCACGTGAAATAAGAAGTGAATTTTGAAAGTATTATAATATTAGTGTGTATTACCAATAATTACATTTCTTCATATATTTTTATGAGCTTGACTCCGGGACGGGCAAAGATAATTGCCCTCATCGGGCCCTGGCACCAAGAAAACAATGAGAAGAAAAAGTAGTTGTGTATTTTGTACATTATATTAATTTTCACATTTATTCTTCAGTGACACTTCCTTGCTGGTATGTGGCACCGTGACGAGGGCATTGACAGTATCAAGGGCAACAGCTGGTGATGAATTAGCTATTAATTTCATATCTGAAACATGGGGTGAGTTAAGTAACTTGTGTCTCATATCGTTGTTTTTTTATACAGATGTTGCAAAAGTATGGAATGAATTAATACTAGATTTTATATTTGACACAGTGGCTTTTATGTATTTCATACATTTATTTGCTTATACATAAGTCTTTTTGCTTGGTTCATATAAGGATTCCTACTCATTTTTCAACGCAGTGTTCACGAAAATGCTTTTTAGCCATGATTAATTCTTAAGTCCCTGTTATTTCAATATAATAAGTACATCAATACGTTGATAGATATACAGAATTGCTCATTTCAGAAGTAAGCCTTCTGAATCATGATTTTTTTTTTTATTAGCCGGTCTGGACGTTCAGAGTACATATACACCTAGATACTTAGATTTACCTGTGTCTACAACACCATCAACATCAACAAAAGGTAGGTTTTATTGTTTGTTGTGTTATGTATCACTGTTAATTTCCATTATGGCGGTGAACACTGACAGATTAGAGCTGGGTA
>JAXCGZ010019744.1:0-10000 GCA_037179515.1 Halocaridina rubra
AAGAGTCGAAGAAGTGTGTGCATATGCACGCTTCTTCGTATGTGTGTGTGTGTGTGTGTGTGTGTGTGTGTGTGTGTGTGTGTGTGTGTGTGTGTGTGTGTGTGTGTGTGTGTGTGTGTGCGTGTGTGATTACCTAATTTTGCTTACGAGAAAGAGCCCAAAGCTCGTATCTTCCTGTCTCCTGATCGGTTCCATTTTGTAATTAGTGATACTTATCATACCTGTCCTTAAAACTATGGATTGATTTAGCATTAACTACCTCCTCGCTTAGCGAATTCCAATTATCAGCTACTCTTTCACTAAAAAAGTACTTCCTTACATCCTGCAAAGTAGTTTTCTTACGAAGCTTCAAACTATGACCTCTAGTTCTAGAGCCAGCCATATCAATATATCGATCCCTATCCACTCTATCATAACCATAAAGGAATTTATAGACTGTCACTAAATCCCCCTCAATATTCTAGCTTCGAGTGATGGTATGTCTAATTCCCTCAGTCTCTCATCATAATTGAGATTGCGTATTTCTGGCACCAATTTCGTGGTATTACTTTGAACTTTTTCAAACTTAGCTACATGCTTTTTCAAGTGCGGAATCCAAAAAAGGGCTGCATATTCAAGCTTTGGCCTCACTAGGTTACATAAATATTACTGAACATTTCCTTGTCCATGTGCGTGAGGGCTACCCTTACATTTGATAAGAAAGCATATGCTGCCCTTACTATGCCATTTATATGTATTTCTGGAGGCAAATCTACCAGTATGTTTACTCCTAGATTTCTCTCATTCTCTGTCTCTTGAAGTTGTGCTCCTGCCATCGAGCAGTCAAGCTTGGGCCTTCTTGCACTTATACCCATTCTCATTACCTTACATTATGAATACTGAATTTCATTAGCCACTTTTCTGACCACACATGGAGACTATTTAGATCTTCCGGAAACTCTCTACAATTGCTCTCGTTTCTTACTTTCTTTACAATCTTTGCATCATTTGCAAACATATTCATGAATGAATTTACACACTCTGGTAGTCATTTACATATACAAGGAACAAAAGTGGCCTTAAAACAGGACCCTGTGAAACTCCACTACTAACTCTTCTCCATTCAGACACTGAGTGTCTTGCTCTAACCCTCTGTTCCCTTCCTTTTAAGTAAGTTTTTATCCATTACAAAACATTTCCACCTATTCTAGCCATTGCTTGCACCTTCTTAATAAGCCTCCCATGTAGGACAGTGTCAAATGCTATCTGGAAGTCTAGGGATATGGAATCTGCCCAGCCCTCTCTTTCCTCTAAGATTCGGCTTACCTCATCATAAAATTCTAATAAGTTTGTTACTGTTGATCTACCTTCTCTGAAGCCATGTTGTCTCAGTGACGAAAAGTTGAAGGATTCCAAGTGTAGAGAGATATGTATCCTTAGTAGTTTCTTCATAACTTTGCAAACTATGCTGATAAAGGAAACTGATCTATTGTTCAGAGCCGTATCCTCCTTCCCTTTCTCAATATAGGTATCATGTTTGATTGTGTCCAGCATCTTGGAATCTCCCCTGACTCCACTGACTTTTTAAATATGATACTTAGTGCCACTGATATTGAGTTTGCACATATTTTAAGTACATGATGGGATATATCATCAGTACCGGTAGCTTTATAGACATCTAACTACATCAGCGCTTTGCATACCTCTGTAGCTGAAAGATTGATGTTCTCTAATACCGGCCCATGAGCTTCTATCTATGCAATCTAAGAGGGTGTGGTATTTTCTACTGTAAATACCGACTAAAACTCCTTGTTCAATTCTTTGCAGATGTCTTAATCCGTCGCAGTAATGCTTCCATCCGCTTTCTTAAACTTTAAAACCTGTTCTTTTACCTTCTGAGTTCCTCTGATAAAGCTTGGAAAAGCTTGGGATTTTCTTTAGACTTCCTAGTGATGTCCCTTTCACAGTCTCTCTCTGCCTCTATTCTTTCAGTTAGGTAATCATTTCTTGCTCTTTTGTAGGTTTGCCAGGCATTTATGTTTTTTCTCCTCCTACACCTTTTCCAGCATTTGTCTCTCCACTCCTTAGCTCTTTTTACACTCATTATCGAACCATTTCTCTCTGGCATGAATTACACCTACTTTGGAGACAGGTATGCAGCAATCTACTATCTTCCCATATTTCTGACAAAAGACGTCATACATTTCTTGTACAGATTTGTTGTAAAATAAGGTCCTCCAATCAATAACTGCAAAAAGCTCATTCATTTTGATATAATCTCCTTTCAGAAAGTTCCTCCTCATGTCCTCAGTGCCTGTACTCTCAGGCAGAATATCTTCAATGATATACTCCATCAACAACACACAGTGGTCACTTTTCCAATTGGCGGTTCATACTCAGTTTTTTTTCAAAATCCAACACGTTATCTAGGAATACTAGATCAAGTAGTGATGGCTCATCCCCATCTCTGACCCTCGTTAGTTCCAGTACATGTTGGTGTAGGAAATTCCCTTGTACGCAAGCTGTGTCGGTCAAGATTTATCCTATCTATCTCTTTATGATTAAAATCTCCCATAATCAAAATCCTACATTTTCTCTCTCTTGCCATGTTAACAACTGAATTTATGACTTCAATAGTACCTATATGACTTTCCTCATAAACTTCTAACCTATGTTGGTTACTTGGTGGGTTATATACCCAGTATTTATGTGAGCAGCAAGAAATTCCTCGAACTCACTATCTATAGCAAAGTTTATTTCTTCAACCTGAAACCTTTCATTTATGAGCAGTGCTATCCCTCCACCAGTCCTCTCAAATCTTTCAACCCTTAATATTCTGAAGCCCTTAGGAAAGGCTGTGACACTGTTTATATCCTCACTCAACTTAGTCTCTGTAAGTGCTACTATATCTGCCTTACTGTTGCAAATTCCATCTTTTAATTCTACTGCTTTACCTGCTAATCCATCAGCATTTGTGTATAACAATCTTAATGAGGCATCATCCCTGATCTTCACTTATTATCTTCTTTATCTCCCCTTTGTCTGAAAGAACTCTGAAATTAAGTTTTTTCTTCTATTCTTCATTTCTCTCCTCATTTAACCTTCTAGTCTCTTGCAACAAGTTTTTGATCCTTTCCATCTCTTCCCGTTTTCTGTCTGGTCTAATGAACAGTTCTTTGACTTCTTGAAGGTCTTTTAGACTTTTTTACTCATCAATATTTCTCTACATTTGTCCTCTCTCTCAAAAGTTACTTTTCTTGGTCTCTGCTTTCCCTCCCTCGAATATTTACCTAGTTGGTGAATGTTTACAATATCCTCAGGACAGCAAACTACTCCAAGCTTTCTTATCAGGTCTACAACCATAGTTTTATTTTCTTCAAGTCTCCTTTACCATGTTGGCTCCTGGGATTCTCTTATGCCTGAGATTACCACTGTCTTCTCTTTATCAATTGCCTGTTTAATCAGTGGATTTGCCCTTTTCATTACAACGTCTTCCATTGTTTTCAATTACTCTTTCTTTATAGTCAACTGTGTGCATATTTCCAGTGCCACCACCTTCACAGCCTCTTTTAATGCCACATTCCCCTGTACTGCATCAGCAAAGGAAGTTTTCATGGCATCATGTTTCGTATTCAGTTCCTGAAACTCTTTTCTAAACTGTTCGATGTTTTCCTTAATCTGGACTTTCCAAGCTGCAATCTCGTCTCTCTCAGAAGAGAGCAGTGAACTAACATTTAATTCATTTAGTCAGCTGTTTGTTGTTATCTTCTTGTTTAGAAATTCTGGTTTCTAGTTCACTCTTCCCCCCTTCCAGCTTCTTTATTCATTTTTCTAGTTCTTTTCTCTCCTCCCCTTGTGCTTTATTTGCTTCCTCCAGACATCTTATTCCCTCTCTGAGTGTTTCATTCTCTTTCATTTCTCTATCCATGCTCCGAATTTTATCATCAAGGTTTATAACCATTGTATCTAATTCCTTGATTTTCTTTTTTAATCTCCTAATAGCTACTCCTCCTCCTGATGCTACATCCCATTGAGATCCTCTATCATCCCTTCCTGACCATTGGATGGGGGGCGGGGTTGGGACAGAGATGGCCTCATTTTCGTTTTCCCTTTCACAGAAATAGTAAGAAGAAGAAAAAAAAAAGAGAGAAAAAAAGAGAGAAAAACTTTTATTTAAGCTTCTCATAGAATTTCTATATTTTCATATAAATACTGTTTAGTTACTCAATTCATCTCTTTTCTGGTAACACATCCTAACTTAAAATTTGACCTTGGTAATTTGAGGGAAAAAATGCAAAAGAAAAGGCAACTTGTAGGAAAATTCAAATTTGCATCTGAAGAGACACCCACTTGTTACTGCTATATATTCTTCTTAACTAATAAACCGGTAACTTCAGAAAAAAAAATTAAACATTACTCACTTGCTAACCAAGGTATGTTATCACAGGATCAGATTTTATATTTAACTCAGTTTATACAAAATAGAAAATAATAAAAGAGAAAGCTAAAAGAAAAATAAAATAAGACAACTGTGCTACTTGGCAACTTAACTCAGTACTGGTGACAGGTGTATTTTTAGTATTTATTTAATTATTCAATTATTTCGTGTATCAAACTAACTATCAAGTTAATATAAATAGGAAGGATATTGATTTAAACAGTATACGGAACCACAGGATCAGGTAAACGGCTGTAAGAGAGTTCTCCTCCATTTACACAAAAAATTAGGAAATGTGATGTGATGGCTTCACCTCTGGCAACTCCTCTAGATTTCCTTCAAGGAAGGAGAGGACAACTTCTTCTCTTTCCCTCTCAAAAGTGTTCTCAATTTTTTCCTTTCATATTTGGACAGTCTCGTTAAGTACACATACACACTCACACACATAAACACACACATACACACACACTGCATACCTGTCACCAAAGTAGGTGTAATTCATGCCAGAGAGAAATGGTTCGATAATGGGTGTAAAAGATCTAAGGAGTGGAGAGACAAATGCTGGAAAAGGTATAGGAGGAGAAAAAACATAAATGCCTGGCAAACCTACAAAAGAGCAAGAAATGACTACCTAAGTAAAAGGAGAGAGGCAGAGAGAGACTATGAGAGGGACATCACCAGGAAGGCTAAAGAAAATCCCAAGCTATTCCACAGCTTTATCAGAGGAAAACTGAAGGTAAAAGAACAGGTTTTAAGGCTAAAGAGAGCGGATGGAAGCATCACTGAGACGGATGAAGAGATCTGCAAAGAATTGAACAAGGAGTTTAAGTCAGTATTTACAGTAGAAAATACCCCACCCCCTCAGATTGCAGTGATAGAAGCTCAAGGGCCGGTATTAGAGAACATCAACCTTACAGCCACAGAGGTATGCAAAGCGCTGATGGATTTAGATGTTCATAAAGCTACAGTTCCCGATGACATATCCCCTCATGTGCTTAAAAAATGCGCAAACACTATATCAGTGGCACTAAGTATCATATTTAAGGAGTCACTGGAGTCGGGGGAGATTCCAAGATGCTGGAAACAAGCAAATGTGATACCTATCTTCAAAAAGGGAAGGAGGGATACGGCTCTGAACTATAGACCAGTTTCCTTGACCAGCATAGTTTGCAAAGTTATGAAGAAACTACTAAGGAAACATATCTCTCTTCACTTGCAATTCTTCAACGTTTTGTCAGTGAGGCAACATGGCTTCAGAGAAGGTACATCAAGAGTAACAAACTTATTAGAATTTTATGATGAGGTAAGCCAAATCTTAGAGGAAAGAGAGGGCTGGGCAGATTGCATATTCCTAGACTTCCAGAAAGCGTTTGACACTGTTCCACATGGGAGACTTATTAGGAAGCTGCAATCAATGGCTAGAATAGGTGGAAATGCTTTGGAATAAAAACTTACTTAGAAGGAAGGGAACAGAGGGTTAGAGTAAGACCCTCAGTGTCTGAATGGAGAAGAGTTAGTAGTGGAGTTCCACAGGGTTCAGTTTTAGGGCCACTTTTGTTCCTTGTATATGTAAATGACCTACCAGAGTCTGTAAATTCATTCATGAATATGTTTGCAGATGATGCAAAGATTGTGAAGAAAGTAAAAAACAAGAACAATGGTAGAGAACTTCAGGAGGATCTAAATAATCTGCATGAGTGGTCAGAAAAGTGGCTAATGAAATTCAATACTTTAAAATGTAAGGTAATGAGAATGGGTACAAGTGCAAGAAGGACCAAGCTTGACTACTCGGTGGCTGGAGTACAACTTCAAAAGACAGAAAATGAGAGAGATCTAGGAGTAAACATACTGGCAGGTTTGTCTCCAGAAATACATATAAATGGCATAGTAAGGGCAGCATATGCATTATTATCAAATGTAAGGGTAACCTTCAGGTATATGGACAAGGAAATGTTCAGAAATATTTATGTAACCTATGTGAGGCCAAAACTCGAATATGCAGTCCCCTTTTGGAATCCGCACTTGAAAAAGCACATAGCTAAGCTTGAAAAAGTTCAAAGACATGCCACGAAACTGGTGCCAGAAATACGCAATCTCAGTTATGATGAGAGGCTGAGGGAATTAGACTTACCATCACTCGAAGCTAGAAGAGTGAGGGGGGATATCGTGACAGTCTTTAAATTCCTTAAATGGTTATGATAGAGTGGATAGGGATCGATATTTTGATATGGCTGGCTCTAGAACTAGAGGTCATAGTTTGAAGCTTTGTAAGAAAACTTCTTCGCAGGATGTAAGGAAATACTTTTTCAGTGTAAGAGTAGTTGATAATTGGAATTCGCTAAGCGAGGTGGTAGTTAATGCTATCTCAATCCATAGTTTTAAGGACAGGTATGATAAGTATCACTAAGTCTAAAATGGAACCGATCAGGAGACGGGAAGATACGAGCTTTGGGCTCTTTCCCGTAAACACAAATTAGGTAATCACAATTAGGTAATCACACACACACACACACACACACATATATATATATATATATATATATATATATATATATATATATATATATATATATATATATATATATATATATATATATATATATATATATATATATATATATATATATATATATATATATATATATATATATATATATATATATATATATATATATATAAGTCCTAGGTTCGAGTCCCGGTCGGGGTAAAAAATTATTCATGTTTTCACATATGTAATGTGCTTATTTGTATATATATATATATATATATATATATATATATATATATATATATATATATATATATATATATATATATATATATATATATATATATATATATATATATATATATATATATATATATATATATATATATATATATATACGTATATATATATATATATATATATATATATATATATATATATATATATATATATATATATATATATATATATATATATATATATATATATATATATATATATATATATATATATATATATATATATATATATATATATATATATATATATATATATATATATATATATATATATATATATATATATATATATATATATATATATATATATATATATATATATATATATATATATATATATATATATATATATATATATATATATATATATATATATATATATATATATATATATATATATATATATATATATATATATATATATATATATATATATATATATATATATATATATTATATATATATATATATATATATATATATATATATATATATATATATATATATATATATATATATATATATATATATATATATATATATATATATATATATATATATATATATATATATATATATATATATATATATATATATATATATATATATATATATATATATATATATATATATATATATATATATATATATATATATATATATATATATATATATATATATATATATATATATATATATATATATATATATATATATATATATATATATATATATATATATATATATATATATATATACATATACATATATATATATATATATATATATATATATATATATATATATATATATATATATATATATATATATATATATATATATATATATATATATATATATATATATATATATATATATATATATATATATATATATATATATATATATATATATATATATATATATATATATATATATATATATATATATATATATATATATATATATATATATATATATATATATATATATAATATATATATATATATATATATATATATATATATATATATATATATATATATATATATTATATATATATATATATATATATATATATATATATATATATATATATATATATATATATATATATATATATATATATATATATATATATATATATATATTTACTCACAATACTCTTCAAAATCTCTTATTTAGCAGATATTTTTTTTTACGTTTTATACTTATGTCATGGTCACTCAAAAACACAAGGAAAAATTTGAGAGGTACTGATTGTGTGTGTTCTAATGCCCGCCGTGTGTGTGTGTGTGTGTGTGTGTGTGTGTGTGTGTGTGTGTGTGTGTGTGTGTGTGTGTGTGTGTGCTGAAGTTATGTCCAATAAGTCGCTATAATCGAGTTTCCAAAGAGTTTGAGAAGTTGTTCAAAACCATTCAAACTTGGCCAAAGGCGATGAAAAATTGCATAAGTTATTGACAGATTTATTTTGGATCCGGTAAAAAGGTTAATCAATATATGAAAATGTTTTTAGTTTTAACAAATGTTTTTTAAGAAAAAAATACACACACGCACACCAAAAAATATCATATATTATGAAATAATATGAAAGTTTTTAATTTTCCAATCAACATCATTTAATATAGTATTTATATTGTTTTTACTTCAATGATGCAAACTAAAATTCAACTGAAACACTCTTTGCTCTCAGCCAAAAGTCCCGGTTTCGATTTTCCAAGTGGTTCATATGTCTTCTCTTTAACCAAGCAATTATTATGAAGAGGGTAATGGCTTCCCTTAATATCTAGAATTGGTGTATTTAAGAAGATAATTACAACAAATGTCCAGTCAGTTTTTTAATAGTATCTGCACTCGTGCAGGCTGCAATACGGTTTAATATATGTGTCCATTAGTTATAATGTCAACATATAAATAACAATTCTGGGTCTGATAAAAACATCCAGCCCTTAATAACAATATATTTGTCCCATGCGCAAGCCTCGTAAAAAAAAAAAAATTGTTTTAGAGCAATGAGATTTCCTTTTTGTATGCATAAGCTAACAAGAGGCATTTTGAGGTAGTATATTACTACAAATAAGATTGAAAGTTATATAATTATTAAGGAAGATTCTCTCTTATATATCTTGCGATGAACTTGAAAGTTCTTTCAATGCTAACTATGATTCCCCTTTAAATCATCACATGATTCAAAAGGAACTCTGTAGGCTACACATTATTCACTGTTGTATCTTCACTATGTGAAGATAAGGGAAGTTATCTGAATGCTACTGATGATATCTTCTGAATCTCCAATGGTATATATGCAAAAGGTTATTTATATGTAAGTGAAAAATTCACTTTTGAATCTGGTTTAATGAAGCTAAGAAAGTTATCTGTATGATAAAGATGATTTTGTTTAGTCTCTCTACCGGTGAATGAAAGAGTTCATATTAATGCTACTACTGATTAATTATCTTGGCGATGATTTTAAACTTACTGATAAGCTTTCCAAAAAAAAAGCAAATATTAATAATATACCCTATATGACAGAAGTAAAAGATATTCTAGATTTTCAATAAAGACTTAACGAAATCACTTCTAAGCAACCTACGAAGTATACTTTAGGAAACACGAACACAAAGAGAGAGAGAGAGAGAGAGAGAGAGAGAGAGAGAGAGAGAGAGAGAGAGAGAGAGAGAGAGAGAGAGAGAGAGAGAGAGAGAGAGAGAGAGAGAGAGAGAGAGAGAGAGAGAGAGAGAGAATTCTGCTGCTAATATCCACGCACAACTTGAGATGCCTGTTGTAGCCTGAGCA
>JAXCGZ010019744.1:17500-36592 GCA_037179515.1 Halocaridina rubra
TTTCCAGCATTTGTCTCTCCACTCCTTAGCTCTTTTACACCCATTATCGAACCATTTCTCTCTGGCATGAATTACACCTACTTTGGTGACAGGTATGCAGCAATCTACTATCTTCCCATATTTCTCACAAAAGATGTCATACATTTCTTGTACAGATTTGTTGTAAAATAAGGTTCTCCAGTCAATAACTGCAAAAAGCTCATTCATTTTGATGTAATCTCCTTTCGGATAGTTCCTCCTCATGTCCTCAGTGCCTCTACTCTCAGGAAGAATGTCTTCAATGATATACTCCATCAACAACACACAGTGGTCACTCTTTCCAATTGGTGGTTCATACTCAATATTTTCAATATCCAACACATTATCTGTGAACACTAGATCAAGTAGTGATGGCTCATCCCCACCCCTGGCTCTTGTTGGTTCCATTACATGTTGGTGTAGGAATTTTCCTTGTACGCAATCTAGGAATCTTGCCCCAAATGAGTCCTCACCACTGTGTGGGTCAAGATTTATCCAATCTATCTCTTTATGATTAAAGTCTCCCATAATCAAAATCCTACATTTTTTCTCCCGTTCCATGTTAACAACTGAGTTTATGACTTCAATTGTACCTATATGACTTTCCTCATAAATTTCAAGCCTATTTTGGTTCCTTGGTGGGTTGTATACAACAGTTATTATAATGCTCTCTGACCCAGTATTTATGCGAGCAACAAGAAATTCCCTGAACTCACTTTCTATAGCCAAGTTTATTTCTTTAACTTGAATCCTTTCACTTATGAGCAGTGCTATCCCTCCACCAGTCCTCTCACATCTTTCGACCCTTAGTATTCTGAAGCCCTTAGGAAAAACTGTGACACTGTTTATGTCCTCACTCAACTTAGTCTCTGTAATTGCTACTATATCTGCCTTACTGTTGTGAATCCTATCTTTTAATTCTACTGCCTTACCAGCTAATCCATCAGCATTTGTGTATAACAATCTTAATGAGGCCCCATCCCCTGATCTTCTGTCATTATCTTCTTTATCTCCCCTTTGTCTGGAAGTATTCTGTAACGAAAATTTTTCTTCTCTTCTTCATTTCTTTCATCATTTAACCTTCTTGCCTCTTCCAACAAGTTTTTGATCTTTCCCATCTCTTCCTGTGTTCTGTATCGTCTAATGAACACTTCTTTGCATTCTTAAAGGTCTTTTAGACTTTTTTTTCTCAACAATATTTCCCTACATGTTTCCCCTCTCTCAAAGGTTACTTTTGTTGGTCTCGGCTTTCCTTCCCTCGAATATTTACCTAGTTGGTGTATGTTTACAATATCCTCAGGACCACATACTACTGAGGATATTGTAAACATACACCAACTAGGTAAATATTCGAGGGAAGGAAAGCCGAGACCAACAAAAGTAACCTTTGAGAGAGGGGAAACATGTAGGGAAATATTGTTGAGAAAAAAAAGTGTGTGTGTGTGTGTGTGTGTGTGTGTGTGTGTGTGTGATTACCTAATTGTGATTACCTAATTGTGTTTACAGGAAAGAGCCCAAAGCTCGTATCTTCCCGTCTCCTGATCGGTTTCATTTTATACTTAGTGATACTTATCATACCTGTCCTTAAAACTATGGATTGAGATAGCATTAACTACCTCCTCGCTTAGCGAATTCCAATTATCAACTACTCTTACACTAAAAAAGTATTTCCTTACATCCTGCAAAGAAGTTTTCTTACGAAGATTCAAACTATGACCTCTAGTTCTAGAGCCAGCCATATCGAAATATCGATCCCTATCCACTCTATCATAACCATGAAGGAATTTAAAGACTGTCACCATATCCCCCCTCACTCTTCTAGCTTCGAGTGACGGTAAATCTAATTCCCTCAGCCTCTCATCATAACTAAGATTGCGTATTTCTGGCACCAGTTTCGTGGCATGTCTTTGAATTTTTTCAAGCTTAGCTATGTGCTTTTTCAAGTGCGGATTCCAAAAGGGGGCTGCATATTCGAGTTTTGGCCTCACATAGGTTACATAAATATTTCTGAACAGTTCCTTTTCCGTGTGCCTGGAGGCTACCCTTACATTTGATAAGAATGCATATGTTGCCCTTATTATGCCATTTATATGTATTTCTGGAGACAAATCTGCCAGTATGTTTACTACTAGATCTCTCTCATTTTCTGTCTCTTGAAGTTGTACTCCAGCCACCAAGTAGTCAAGCTTGGGCCTTCTTGCACTTGTACCCATTCTCATTACCTTGCATTTTGAAGAATTAAATTTCATTAGCCACCTTTCTGACCACTCATGCAGATTATTTAGATCCTCCTGAAGTTCTCTACCATTGTTCTCGTTTTTTACTTTCTTCACAATCTTTGCATCATCTGCAAACATATTCATGAATGAATTTACAGACTCTGGTAGGTCATTTACATATACATGGAATAAAAGTGGCCCTAAAACTGAACCCTGTGGAACTCCACTACTAACTTTTCTCCATTCAGACACTGAGTGTCTTACTCTAACCCTCTGTTCCCTTCCTTCTAAGTAAGTTTTTATCCATTCCAAAACATTTCCACCTATTCTAGCCATCGATTGCAGCTTCCTAATAAGTCTCCCATGTGGAACAGTGTCAAACACTTTCTGGAAGTCTAGGAATATGCAATCTGCCCAGCCCTCTGTTTCCTGTAAGATTTGGCTTACCTCATCATAAAATTCTAATAAGTTTGTTACTGTTGATCTACCTTCTCTGAAGCCATGTTGCCTCACTGACAAAAAGTTGAAGGATTCCAAGTGAAGAGAGATATGTTTCCTTAGTAGTTTCTCCATAACTTTGCAAACTATGCTGGTCAAGGAAACTGGTCTATAGTGCAGAGCCGTATCCCTCCTTCCCTTTTTGAAGATAGGTATCACATTTGCTTGTTTCCAGCATCTTGGAATCTCCCCCGACTCCAGTGACTCCTTAAATATGATACTTAGTGCCACTGATATTGTGTTTGCGCATTTTTTAAGCACATGAGGGGATATGTCATCAGGACCTGTAGCTTTATGAACATCTAAATCCATCAGCGCTTTACATACCTCTGTGGCTGTAAGGTTGATGTTCTCTAATACCGGCCCTTGAGCTTCTATCACTGCAATCTGAGGGGGTGGGGTATTTTCTACTGTAAATACTGACTGAAACTCCTTGTTCAATTCTTTGCAGATCTCTTCATCCGTCTCAGTTATGCTTCCATCCGCTCTCTTTAGCCTTAAAACCTGTTCTTTTACCTTCAGTTTTCCTCTGATAAAGCTGTCGAAAAGCTTGGGATTTTCTTTAGCCTTCCTGGTGATGTTCCTCTCATAGTCTCTCTCTGCCTCTCTCCTTTTACTTAGGTAGTCATTTCCTGCTCTTTTGTAGGTTTGCCAGGCATTTATGTTTTTTCTCCTCCTATACCTTTTCCAGCATTTGTCTCTCCACTCCTTAGCTCTTTTACACCCATTATCGAACCATTTCTCTCTGGCATGAATTACACCTACTTTGGTGACAGGTATGCAGCAATCTACTATCTTCCCATATTTCTCACAAAAGATGTCATACATTTCTTGTACAGATTTGTTGTAAAATAAGGTTCTCCAGTCAATAACTGCAAAAAGCTCATTCATTTTGATGTAATCTCCTTTCGGATAGTTCCTCCTCATGTCCTCAGTGCCTCTACTCTCAGGAAGAATATCTTCAATGATATACTCCATCAACAACACACAGTGGTCACTCTTTCCAATTGGTGGTTCATACTCAATTTTTTCAATATCCAACACATTATCTGTGAACACTAGATCAAGTAGTGATGGCGCATCCCCACCCCTGGCCCTTGTTGGTTCCATTACATGTTGGTGTAGGAAATTCCCTTGTACACAATCTAGGAATCTTGCCCCGAATGAGTCCTCACCACTATGTGGGTCAAGATTTATCCAATCTATCTCTTTATGATTAAAGTCTCCCATAATCAAAATCCTACATTTTTTTCCCCGTGCCATGTTAACAACTGAGTTTATGACTTCAATAGTACCTATATGACTTTCCTCATAAACTTCAAGCCTATTTTGGTTCCTTGGTGGGTTGTATACAACAGTTATTATAATGCTCTCAGACCCAGTATTTATGCGAGCAACAAGAAATTCCTTGAACTCACTTTCTATAGCCAAGTTTATTTCTTCAACTTGAATCCTTTCACTTATGAGCAGTGCTATCCCTCCACCAGTCCTCTCAGATCTTTCAACCCTTAGTATTCTGAAGCCCTTAGGAAAAACTGTGACACTGCGGTGTGTGTGTGTGTGTGTGTGTGTGTGTGTGTGTGTGTGTGTGTGATTACCTACTTGTGATTATCTAATTGTGTTTACGGGAAAGAGCCCAAAGCTCGTATCTTCCCGTCTCCTGATCGGTTTCATTTTAGACTTAGTGATACTTATCGTACCTGTCCTTAAAACTATGGATTGAGATAGCATTAACTACCTCCTCGCTTAGCGAATTCCAATTATCAACTACTCTTACACTAAAAAAGTATTTCCTTACATCCTGCAAAGAAGTTTTCTTACGAATCTTCAAACTATGACCTCTAGTTCTAGAGCCAGCCATATCGAAATATCGATCCCTATCCACTCTATCATAACCATGAAGGAATTTAAAGACTGTCACCATATCCCCCCTTACTCTTCTAGCTTCGAGTGATGGCAAGTCTAATTCCCTCAGCCTCTCATCATAACCGAGATTGCGTATTTCTGGCACCAGTTTCGTGGCATGTCTTTGAACTTTTTCAAGCTTAGCTATGTGCTTTTTCAAGTGCGGATTCCAAAAGGGGGCTGCATATTCGAGTTTTGGCCTCACATAGGTTACATAAATATTTCTGAACATTTCCTTGTCCATGTGCCTGAAGGCTACCCTTACATTTGATAAGAATGCATATGCTGCCCTTACTACGCCATTTATATGTATTTCTGGAGACAAATCTGCCAGTATGTTTACTCCTAGATCTCTCTCATTTTCTGTCTCTTGAAGTTGTACTCCAGCCACCAAGTAGTCAAGCTTGGGCCTTCTTGCACTTGTACCCATTCTCATTACCTTACATTTTGAGGTATTGAATTTCATTAGCCACTTTTCTGACCACTCATGCAGATTATTTAGATCCTCCTGAAGTTCTCTACCATTGTTCTCGTTTTTTACTTTCTTCACAATCTTTGCATCATCTGCAAACATATTCATGAATGAATTTACAGACTCTGGTAGGTCATTTACATATACAAGGAACAAAAGTGGCCCTAAAACTGAACCCTGTGGAACTCCACTACTAACTCTTCTCCATTCAGACACTGAGTGTCTTACTCTAACCCTCTGTTCCCTTCCTTCTAAGTAAGTTTTTATCCATTCCAAGACATTTCCACCTATTCTAGCCATTGATTGCAGCTTCCTAATAAGTCTCCCATGTGGAACAGTGTCAAACGCTTTCTGGAAGTCTAGGAATATGCAATCTGCCCAGCCCTCTCTTTCCTGTAAGATTTGGCTTACCTCATCATAAAATTCTAAAAAGTTTGTTACTGTTGATCTTCCTTCTCTGAAGCCATGTTGCCTCACTGACAAAAAGTTGAAGGATTCCAAGTGAAGAGAGATATGTTTCCTTAGTAGTTTCTCCATAACTTTGCAAACTATGCTGGTCAAGGAAACTGGTCTATAGTTCAGAGCCGTATCCCTCCTTCCCTTTTTGAAGATAGGTATCACATTTGCTTGTTTCCAGCATCTTGAAATCTCCCCCGACTCCAGTGACTCCTTAAATATGATACTTAGTGCCACTGATATTGTGTTTGCGCATTTTTTAAGCACATGAGGGGATATGTCATCAGGACCTGTAGCTTTATGAACATCTAAATCCATCAGCGCTTTGCATACCTCTGTGGCTGTAAGGTTGATGTTCTCTAATACCGGCCCTTGAGCTTCTATCACTGCAATCTGAGGGGGTGGGGTATTTTCTACTGTAAATACTGACTGAAACTCCTTGTTCAATTCTTTGCAGATCTCTTCGTCCATCTCAGTGATGCTTCCATCCGCTCTCTTTAGCCTTAAAACCTGTTCTTTTACCTTCAGTTTTCCTCTGATAAAGCTGTGGAAAAGCTTGGGATTTTCTTTAGCCTTCCTGGTGATGTCCCTCTCATAATCTCTCTCTGCCTCTCTCCTTTTACTTAGGTAGTCATTTCTTGCTCTTTTGTAGGTTTGCCAGGCATTTATGTTTTTTCTCCTCCTATACCGTTTCCACCATTTGTCTCTCCACTCCTTAGCTCTTTTACACCCATTATCGAACCATTTCTCTCTGGCATGAATTACACCTACTTTGGTGACAGGTATGCAGCAATCTACTATCTTCCCATATTTCTCACAAAAGATGTCATACATTTCTTGTACAGATTTGTTGTAAAATAAGGTTCTCCAGTCAATAACTGCAAAAAGCTCATTCATTTTGATGTAATCTCCTTTCCGATAGTTCCTCCTCATGTCCTCAGTGCCTCTACTCTCAGGAAGAATGTCTTCAATGATATATTCCATCAACAACACACAGTGGTCACTCTTTCCAGTTGGTGGTTCATACTCAATATTTTCAATATCCAACACATTATCTGTGAATACTAGATCAAGTAGTGATGGCTCATCCCCATCCCTGGCTCTTGTTGGTTCCATTACATGTTGGTGTAGGAAATTCCCTTGTACGCAATCTAGGAATCTTGCCCCAAATGAGTCCTCACCACTGTGTGGGTCAAGATTTATCCAATCTATCTCTTTATGATTAAAGTCTCCCATAATCAAAATCCTACATTTTTTCTCCCGTGCCATGTTAACAACTGAGTTTATGACTTCAATAGTACCTATATGACTTTCCTCATAAATTTCAAGCCTATTTTGGTTTCTTGGTGGGTTGTATACAGCAGTTATTATAATGCTCTCTGACCCAGTATTTATGCGAGCAACAAGAAATTCCCTGAACTCACTTTCTATAGCCAAGTTTATTTCTTCAACTTGAATCCTCTCACTTATGAGCAGTGCTATCCCTCCACCAGTCCTCTCACATCTTTCAACCCTTAGTATTCTGAAGCCCTTAGGAAAAACTGTGACACTGTTTATGTCCTCACTCAACTTAGTCTCTGTAATTGCTACTATATCTGCCTTACTGTTGTGAATCCTATCTTTTAATTCTACTGCCTTACCAGCTAATCCATCAGCATTTGTGTATAACAATCTTAATGAGGCCCCATCCCCTGATCTTCTGTCATTATCTTCTTTATCTCCCCTTTGTCTGGAAGTATTCTGTAACAAAAATTTTTCTTCTCTTCTTCATTTCTTTCATCATTTAACCTTCTTGCCTCTTCCAACAAGTTTTTGATCTTTCCCATCTCTTCCTGTGTTCTGTATCGTCTAATGAACACTTCTTTGCATTCTTGAAGGTCTTTTAGACTTTTTTTTCTCAACAATATTTCCCTACATGTTTCCCCTCTCTCAAAGGTTACTTTTGTTGGTCTCGGCTTTCCTTCCCTCGAATATTTTACCTAGTTGGTGTATGTTTACAATATCCTCAGGACCACATACTACTCCAAGCTTTCTTATCAGGTCTACAACGCTAGCTTTATTTTCTTCAAGTCTCCTCTGCCATGTTGGCTCCTGGGATTCACTTATGCCTGAGATTACCACTGTCTTCTCCTTATCAAGTGCCTGTCTGATGAGTGGGTTTGCCCTTTCCATCACAACGTCTTTCATTTTTTCGATTACTGTCTCTTTATAGTCAACTGTTTGTATGTTTTCCAGTGCCACCACCTTTACAGACTCTTTTACTGCCACATTCCCCTTTAGTGCATCAGCAAAGGACGTTTTCATGGCATCATTTTCCATATTCAGCTCCTGGAACTCTTTTCTGAACTATTCAATGTTTTCCTTAATCTGAACATTCCAAGCAGCAATCTCGTCTCTCTCAGAAGAGAGCAGTGAACTAACATCTAATTCCTTTAGGTTGTCATTCAGCTGTTTGTTTTTATCTTCTTGTTTAGA
This sequence comes from Halocaridina rubra, assembly GCA_037179515.1. Taxonomy (NCBI): domain Eukaryota; kingdom Metazoa; phylum Arthropoda; class Malacostraca; order Decapoda; family Atyidae; genus Halocaridina; species Halocaridina rubra. The sequence continues at coordinate 25,544 of JAXCGZ010019744.1, forward strand.
AATTCTAGATTCTAGTTGACTCTTTTCCCCTTCCAGCTTCTTTATTCTTTTTTCTAGTTTCTTTCTCTCCTGCCCTTGTGCTTTATTTGCTTCCTCCAAAGATCTTATTTGTTCTCTGAGTGTTTCATTCTCTTTCATTTCTCCATCCATATTCCGAATTTTATCATCAAGGCTTATAACCATTTCCTCTAACTTCTTGATTCTCTGTTTAAGTCCCCTGATGACTACCCCTTCTCCCGACCCATGGGTGGGAGAGGTTTGGGACAGAGATGGCTTCATTTTCATGTTCTCCCTCTCACAGAATATAGAAAGAAGACGAGAAAGAGGAAAAAAAAGAAAAGAGAAAAACTTCTAATTTAGCTTCACACAGAATTTTTATATCTCCATATAAGTGCTATTTAGTGACTCAGTTTGTCTCCTTTCTGGTAACACACATCTTAACTTAAAAACTTGACCATGGTAATTTAAGTATAAAAAGAAAAAGAAAAACAAAAGTCAAACCTGAAGGAAAATTCGAATTTGTGTTTGAGGTGGCACCCACCTGTTTCTGTTATATATTCTTCCTAACTGATAAACTGACTTGCTAACCAAGATATGTTATCACGGGATTAGACTTTACATTTAACTCAATATATATACAAAATAACAAAATAGTAAAAGAGTGTGTGTGTGTGTGTGTGTGTGTGTGTGTGCGTGTGTGTGTGTGTGTTTGTGTGTATAATTACCTAATTGTAATGACCTAATTGCTCTTTCGAGAAAGTGCCCCAAACTCGAAACTTCCACTCTCCTGGTCGGTTCCACTTTGTACATATTGATACGCATCATACTTGTCCTCAAAACTATGGATTAACCACCTCCTCGCTTAGAGAATTTAAATTATCAACTACTCTTATATTAAAAAAAGTGCTTCTTTTCAACTTGCAAATAAGATTTCTTAAGAAGATTCAAACTATGATATCTAGTTCTAGTGCCAGCAATATCAAAATTTCGATCCCTACCCACACTGTCATAACCAACAAGGTATGTAAAATATGTCTCCATATCTCCCTATATCTTCCAGCTTCAACTGATGGTAAGTCTAATTCCTTCAGCCTCTCCTTATTATTGAGATTGCGTATATCTAGCATGTCTTTGAACTTATTCAAGCTTAATTATGTTTTTTTTCAATTGTAACTTCCAATATGGTGCTGCATATTCAAGCTTTGGCCTCTATAGCTTGCTCTCCCACTGACAAAGCCACTCTTTTTGGCTCTCATTTTTCTGCCAACTCTTCTATCAACGATTCCAGCACACCTGTTCCTCAGTCTTTTCCCCTCTCTAACCCTATGCCCTCCCTTATCCTTTCTTCACGCAAAGTTCATAAGGTTCTTCGCTCTCTAAAGACAAACAAGGCATCTGGTCCCGATGGTATCCCTGCAAGGTTCCTTAAGGAATTTGCAGATGAACTGGCTCCCGTGCTTTGCCGTCTTTTTCGCCTCATTCTGTCAACCAGTATCTATCCTTCATCTTGGAAGCATGCTCTAGTTCAACCTGTTCCTAAGAAGGGTGACCGCTCTATTCCTTCTAACTACCGACCTATTGCTCTAACCTCCTCTATTGCTAAAGTTTTTGAAACTTTGCTCAATGCTCACTTCTTGAAACGCCTTGAATCTAACTCACTTATCTCCGATCACCAGTACGGCTTCCGCAAGGCAAGATCCACTGGTGATCTCCTGTCCTATCTTACTCATGTATGGTCATCTTCTCTGAGGAACTATGGGGAATCCTTTGTCGTCGCCCTTGATATCTCTAAGGCTTTTGACAGAGTCTGGCACAAGGCTCTGTTGGCCAAACTCCCTGCCTACGGCTTTACCCCTTCTTTCTGTTCTCTGATTTCCAGTTTTCTTACTGACCGTTCTATATCTGTAGTTGTTGATGGCGCGACATCTAGCCCTTTCTCTGTGTCCAGTGGTGTTCCACAGGGCTCTGTTCTTTCACCTACTCTCTTCCTTCTCTTCATCAATGATCTTCTACAGTCCCCATCTTCCTCTCTTCTTCATGCCTTTGCCGATGACTCTACCCTTCACATTTCCTCTGCCTTTTCTTCACAACCTTCATCTGTTACTCGTAATCAATCTCGTATCACTCTTTCTTCTACTCTTAACTCCGATTTGCAGAGAGTATCTGAATGGGGCACTCAAAATTTAGTTAAATTCAATGCCTCCAAGACACAGTTTCTGGCTATCTCTTTATCTTCTTCTCCTCCAGATAACCCTATTGTCTTCGAAACTAATGAAATTTACCCTCTTAACTCTATCAATATATTAGGAATCCACATAGCCTCTAACTTTTCTTGGAGGAATCACATAATCCAAATTTCTAAATCTTCATCCAAAAAATTGGGGGTTTTGTTTCGTTTTCGTTATTACTTTTCCTCATTGCAGTTACTTAAAATTTACAAAGGTCTTATCCGCCCCTGCTTAGAATACTGCTCACACATCTGGGGTGCTTCTTCCTTTACTTATCTTCTTGATAGGGTTCAATCTAAGGTAGTCAGACTTATTAATGATCCTTCTCTTACTTCTAACTTGGATTCTCTCTCTCTTCGCCGTAAGGTATCTTCCCTTTCGCTTTTCTATCGCTACTACTTCCATCGCTGCTCTGTTGAGTTGGCGAGTTGCATCCCTCCTCCACTGCCGAGGCCGCGTAACACTCGCCAAGCGGCCTCATCTCACAGGTACTGTGTCGAGATTTGTAGCTCGCGGATTGGTCGGTGCAGCGACTGCTTCTTCCCATCTACCTCCAGACTCTGGAACTCTCTTCCTCCTTCTGTCTTTCCTAGTTCTTATGACCTTTCATTCTTCAAAAAGCAGATCTATCGTCATCTCAGAGCCTAGTCCTCCATATCTCTGGGTCCTCTTTACTTTGACTGTTTTTTCTGTCTGTCGTTTTCCTTTGTGACATTACCTCATCTCTGCCTTGCCCTTAACTTTTTCTTTTCCTTCGTCTTGGTATTTTCTCGTGCCCGGGCCTTTGTCGATGAGGGCAGTTTCTGCCTGTCCCGGTGTCACACTCTTAAAAAAAAAAAAAACCATAGGTTACATAAATATTCCTGAACATTCCCTTGTTCATGTACCTGAAGGTTACCCTTACAATTGCCAAGAAAGCACATGCTGCCCTTAGTATGCCATTTTATGCATTTATGGAGAAAAATTTGCCAGTATGTTTACTGCTAGATTTCTCTCATTCTCTGTCACTTGAAGTTCTGCTCCTCCCGTTGAGTAGTCTAGTTCGGGCCTCCTTGCACTTGTACCCATTCTAATTACCTTACAGTAAGAAGTATTGACTATCAATAGCCACTTTTCTGATCACTCATATATGCTATTTAGGTCCTACTGAAGTTCTCTACCATTGTTCTCGTCTATTACTTTTTTAGTAATCTTTGCATCATCTGCAAACATATTCATGAATGAATTTGCAGACTCTGGCAGGTCATTTACATATATAATGAACAATAGTGACCCGAAAACTGAGCCCAGTAGAACTCCACTACTAACTCTTCTGCATTCAGACCCTGAGTGTCTTACCCTAACTCTCTGTTCCCTTCCTTCCAAGTAACTTTTTATCCATTTCAATACCTTTCCACCTATTCTCGCCTTAGCTTGCAGCTTCTTCATAAGTCTCTCGTGTTGGTTCTGTGCAAAATGCTTTCTGGAAGTATAGGAATATGCAATCTACCCAGCCCTCTCTTTACTGTAAGATTTGCCTTTCCTCATCATAAAATTCTAATAAGCTTTTATATACCAAGACTAAGGAAAAGAAAACGGTTAAGGACAAGGCAGAGATGAGGTAATGTCACACAAAGGAAAACGACAGACAATAAAAAACAGTCAAAGCACAGAGGACCCAGAGATATGGAGGACTAGGCTCTGAGATGACAATAGATCTGCTTTTTGAAGGATGAAAGGTCATAAGAATTAGGAAAGACAGAAGGAGGAAGAGATTCTAGAGTCTGGAGGTAGATGGGAAGAAGCAGTCGTTGCACCAACCAATCCGCGAGCTACAATTCTCCACACAGAACCTGTGAGATGAGGCCGCTTGGCGAGTGTTACGTGGCCTCGGCAGTGGAGGAGGGATGCAACTCGCCAACTCATCAAAGCTGCGATATAAGTAGTAGCTATAGAAAAGTGAAAGGGAAGATACCTTATGTTGAAGGTAGAGAAAATCCAGATTAGAGTTAAGAGAAGGATCATTAATGAGCCTGACTGCCTTAGATTCGACCCTATCAAGAAGATAAGTAAAGGAAGAAGCACCCCAGATGTGTAGGCAGTTTTCTAAGCAGGGACAGATAAGACGTCTGTAAATTTTAAGTAACTGCAGAGAGGAAAAGTAATGACGAAAACGACACCAAACAGCCAATATTTTGTATGAAGATTTAGAAATTTGGATTATATGATTCCTCTAAGACAAGTTAGAGTTTATAAGGATTCCTAATATGTTAATAGGGTTAAGAGGATAAATTTCATTAGTTTCGAAGATAACAGGGTCATCAGGAGGGGAAGAAGATAAAGAGATAGCCAGAAACTGTGTCTTGGAGGCATTGAATTTAACTATATTTTGAGTGCCCCATTCAGATATTCTCTACAAATCGGAGTTAAGAGTAGAAGAAAGAGTGATACGAGATTGATTACGAGTAGCAAATGAAGGTTGTGAAGAAAAGGCAGAGGAAAACTGAAGGGTAGAATCATCAGCAAAGGCACGAAGAGGAGAGGAAGATGGGGATTGTAAAAGATCATTGATGAAGAGAAGGAAAGGAGTAGGTGAAAGAACAGAGCCCTGTGGAACACCACTGGTAACAGAGAAAACGTTATATATCACGCCATCAACAACTACAGACAACAGATATAAAACGGCCATTAAGAAAACTGGAAATCAGAGAACAGAAAGAGGGGTAAAGCCATAGGCAAAGAGTTTGGCCAACAGAGCCTTGTGCCAGACTCTGTCATAAGCCTTAGTGATATCAAGGGCGACGACAAAGGATTCCCCATAGTTCCTCAGAGAAGATGACCATACGTGTGTAAGATAGGACAGGAGATCACCAGTGGATCTTGTTTTGTGGAAGCCATACTGGTGATCGGAGATAAGTGAGTTAGATTCAAGACGTTTCAAGAAGTGAGAATTGAAAAAAGTTTCAAAAATTTAGCAGCATAGGAGGTTAGGGCAATAGGTCGGTAGTTAGAAGGAACAGAACGGTCACCCTTCTTAGGAATAGGTTGAACTAGAGCATGCTTCCAAGATGAAGGATAGATACTGGTTGACAGAATGAGGCAAAATGACGGCAAAGCACGGGAGCCAATTCATCTGCAAACTCCTCAAGGAACCTTGCAGGGATACCATCGGGAACAGATGCCTTGTTTGTCTTTAGCGAGCAAAGAACCTTTCGAATTTGCATGAAGAAAGGATAAGGGAGAGCATAGGTTTAGAGAGGGGTAAAGACTGAGGAACAGGTGCACTGGAATCGTTTATAGAAGAGTTGGCAGAAAAATGAGAGCCAAAGAAGTGGCTTTGTCAGTGGGAGAGTAAGCTATAGAACCATCAGAACGAATGAGAGGGGGAAAGCTTGAGTTACAGAAGTTTTTGGAGAGGTTTTTGGCTAAGGACCAGAAGTATTTGTCAGTGGGAGAGGAGTTAAGGTCTTCAACTTTCCTTCTTATAAAGGAAGCCTTAGACCTACGAATCTGAACAGTACAGCGATTCCTAGCTATAATAAAAGAAAAGCGAGTTAAATCGGAAGGAGAGGCTTGGTAAGATCGGTGAGCCCGATTCCTAGCCTGGATAGCCATGGAGCAGGCACGGTCAAACCAAGGTTTAGGGGGAGAGAAAGCTTTTGTAGAAAAGGGGATGTACGCCTCCATTCCCGCAGTCATGATCTCGACAACTTTTAGAGCTACCTGATCACGATTGCTGGACCGAAAGAAGTAGTCATCCCATGGGAAGTCAAAGAGAAAGTTGCATAAATTTTCATGTTGGGTACACTCGAAGTGCCAAAGGCAGCTCTGAGTAGGAGGGATTGGTGGTGAGGGAGTGAAAATAGAAGAGACTGAGATCATAGAGTGGTCAGATTTACCAAGAGGGGAAAGCACAGAATAAGAGTAGCTTGAAGGGTTAGAAGTAAAAATTAGGTCAAGAGTGTTTGCAGCATATTTGTGACGATCAGGAACGCGAGTAGGATGTTTGATAATTTGCTCCTGATCACTAGTAATAGAAAAAACAAGGGCCTCGCTTCCTCCCACATCAGAGTGAGAAGAATGAAGCCACTCACTGTGGTTTACATTGAAGTCTCCAATGTAGAGAACTTCGGCATATGGGTGAGAAGATAGCAAGGACTCATGGCAATAGGACAGATATTCAAAGAAAGACACAAACTCGGTGTGGAGTTTTGAGAACACTAGCAGAAGCAAAGGAAGATAGTGATAGTGGAGAGATAGACTTCCAGTCAGAAAACATCAAAGTCAGGAGATTCAAGGTCCATGAGCCTCGCAGTAGGAGTATTAGTGTTGCAGTATGCACAGACCCCACCTTTGGAAAGAAAACGAGTATACAGATTATAGTGAGAGATTTGAAATGGGTCAGTGGAAGCATGTGTAGATAGATGGGTTTCAGATAGGAGGAGGAGGTTAGTGAGGAAAGTACCCAAGTGCTGTTCCACAGAAGAAAGATTAGAGTTCAGACCACGAATGGTAGAATAGTGAAGAGTGAAAGAAGCAGATCTATTGGGAGGTGCAAGGTTAAGGGCAGAACCATTACTACCACCAGGCGTGTCTGCCCTCAAGCCAATAGTGGAGTCAACACGATCCCCAGAGATTCTTCGCACCCCTCTACACCGGGTACTGGGGCCATTAGCTGTGGACCTTCCATAAATAATAAAAATGTGAGGAAAAAAGAAAGAAAAAGAGACAGATGTGGGGAATGTTGTGACTTGTCAAATGTAATGGAATAGCAAGAGCTGTATCCCTCCTTCCATTTTTGGAGATAGGTACCACGTTTACTTGTTTCCAGCATCTTGGAATCTCCCCTGATTCCAGCATCATTTTAAATATGATACTTAGTGCCGCTTATATTGATTAAGCGCATTTCTTAAGTACATAAGGTGATATATCATCAGGACCTGTAGCTTTATGGGCATCTAACTCCATCAGCGCTTTGCATACCTATGTGGCGGAAATGATGATGCCCTGTAATACTGGCCCATGAGCTCCTATCTCTGCAGTCTGAGGGGGTGGGGTATTTGCTACTGTAAATATTGACTGAAACTCCTTGTTCAATTATTTGCAGATCTCTTCTTTCATCTCAGTGATGCTTCCATCTGCTCTCTTTAAATTTAAAACTTGCTATTTTACCTTCAGTTTTCCCCCTGAAAATGCTTTGGAAAAGTTTGAGATTTTCTTAAAACTTCCTGGTGATATCCCTTTTATAGGCTCTCTCTGCCTCTCTTCTTTTACTTAGGTAACCATTTCTTGCTCTATTATAAGCCTATCAGGCATCTTTGTTTATTCTCCTCCTATGCATTTTCCAGCTTTTGTCTCGCCACTCTTTTGCTCTCTTACACTCGTTATTGAACCATTTTTCTCTGGCATGAATAACTCCTATTTTGGTGGAAGGTATGCAAAAGTCTACTATCTTCCCATGTTCATCACAAAAGATATCGTACATTTCTTGTAGAGATTTGTTGTTAAACAAGGTCCTTAAGTAAATAACTGCATAAAGCTCATTCATTTTGATGCAGTCTCCTTTCGGACAGCTCTTCCTCGTGTCTTCAGTGTCTCTGCTTTCAGGCAGAACATCTTCGATGATATATTCCATCAATGACACACAGTGGTCACTCTTTCCGATTGGTGGTTCATACTCAATATTCTCAATAACCAACACATTATCTGTGAATATTAAATCAAGCAGCGATGGCTCATCCCTACCCCTGGCCCTCGTTGGTTCCAGTACATGTTGGAGTGGGAAATTCCCTTGTACGCAATCTAGGAATCTTGCCCTGAATGAGTCCTCTCCACTGCATGGGTCAAGATTAATTCAATCTATATCTTTATGGTTGAAATCTCCCATAATCAAAATCCTACATTTTCTCTCCCGTGCAATGTTTTCAACTGAATTTATTACTTGAATAGTACCTATATGACTTTCCTCACAAAATTCTAGCCTTTGTTGGTTCCTTGGTGGGTTATATACAACAGTTATTATAATGTTCTCTGACCCAGTACTTATGCGAGCAACAAGAAATTCCTTGAACTCACTTTCTATAGCAAAGTTTATATCTTCAACTTGAAATCTTTCAGTTATGAGCAGTGCTATCCTTCCACCAATCCTCTCATATTTTCAACTCATAATATTCTGAAGCCCTTAGAAAAAACTATGACACTGTTTACGTCCTCACTCAAATTAGTCTCTGTAACCGCTACTATATCTGCCTTACTGTTGTGAATCCTATCATTTAATTCTACTGCCTTATCAGCTATTCCATCAGCATTTGTGTGCAGCAATCTTAATGAGGCCCCATCCCTGATCTTTCATTATCTTTTTTATCCCCCTTTGCACTGGAAGAACTCTGAAGGAAAAATTTTTCTTCGCTCCTAAATTTCTTTCCTCATTTAACCTTCTAGCTTCTTGCAACAAGTTTTTTATCCTTTCCATCTCTTCCTGTGTTCTGTATGGTCTAATAAACACTGTTTTGAATTCTTGAAGGTCTTTTAGATTTATTTTCTCATTATTATTTCTCAACATGTGCCTCCTCTCTCAAAGGTTACTTTTGTTGGTCTTTCCTTTCCCTCCCTATAATATCTACCAAGCTGGAGAATGTTTACAATATCCTCATGACCATATAATACTCCAAGCTTACTTCTCAGGTCTAAAACCCTCGCTTTATTTTGCTCAAGTCTCCCCTGCCCTGAAAACTCCTAGGATTCACTTATGCCTGAGAATACCTCTGTATTCTCTTTATCAAGTGTCAGCTTAATCAGAGGATTAGCCCTTTCCATCACAATGTCTTTTATTTTTTGTATTACTGTTTCTTTATAGTCAATCATTTGTACGTTTTCCATTGCCACCACCCTCACCGCTTTGTTTAGTGCATCTGCAAAAGGAAGCTTTCAAGGCATCATGTTCCTTATTTAGATCCAGAAACTCTTTCCTAAGCTGTTCAGTGTTTTTCTTTATCTGGACATTCAAAGCTGCAATATTTACTCTCTTAGAAGAGAGCAATGTACTTGCATTTAATTCATTCAGGTTGTCATTTAACTGTTTGTTATTATCCTCTTGTTTAGACCTTACGGTTCTAGTTCACACTTTTCCCCTATTCCCCTTCTAGTTCTTTTCTCTCTGGCCTTTGTGCCTTATTTGCTTCCTCCAAAGATCTTATTACCTCTCTTAATGCTTCATTCTCTAACATTTCTCTATCCCTATTCCAAATTTCATCATCCAGGTTTATTACAAGGGTCCCAAGATCCTTGATATTTGCTTCAGACTACAAAAAGTCACTCCTCCTCCTACATCCCCCAGAGATTCTCTACCTGCCCTCCCCCGACCATTGCGGGAGGGGTGGCATATGATCTCCGGGGGATGTAGGAAGGGATTGTGTGTGTGTGTATATAAACACACACACGTATATATATATATATATATATATATATATATATATATATATATATATATATATATATATATATATATATATATATATATATATATATATATATATATATATATATATATATATATATATATATATAACCAAATAAGCACATTACATATGTGAAAACATGTATCATTTTTACCCCGACCGACCGGGTCTTGAACTTGGGACTTATTATAAACAAACCAAGACGCTACTATCTACACCACAGGTGGTAAAAGGGAAAAAAAACGTATAGCTTATATCTGCTATAGCACAAATGAACGCATTCAATCTGAATGCCACTATGTTCATATTACAGTTTCCCCAACCTCACTCAGGGTTTCGTTTTCGCATTTAATTCAACTCCCAATCTCATTTGGGTCTAACAAGAACCAAATTAGTTCATTACATATGGGAAAACATGAATCATTTTTACCCCGACCGGGATTGAACCTGGGACTTATTATTACTAAGCCAAGGCACTACCAACTACACCACAGAAGGTTAAAGGGAAACAAACCTTATTTTCTGCTATAGTAGGAATCAAAGCATTCTGTCTATTGCCACAATGTTCATAATGCAGTTTCCCCAACCTCACTCGTGGTTTCATTTTCGCATTTAATTCAACTCTCAATCTTATTCGGGTCCAATAATAACCAAATAAGCACGTTACATGTGTGAAAACATGAATCATTATCACTCCGGCCTTGACTTGTACCTGGAACTTATTATTAATAAGCCAAGGCTCTACCAACTACACCACTGTTGATTATAAGGATACAAACTTTATAGCTTATGTCTGCTATAGTAGGAATGAATGCATTCTATCTGAATGCCACTATTTCATATTACAGTTTCCCCATTCTCACTCATGATTTCGTTTTCACATTAAATTCAACTCAATCTAATTCAGGTCCAACAATAACCAAATTACTATATTACATATGTGAAAACATCAACCATTTTTACCCCGACCGGGACTTGAACTGGGGACGTATAAATACTAAACCAAGGCGCAACCAACTACACCACAGTAAGTTAAAGAGAAACAAACCTTATAGCTCATATCTGCTATATAAGGAATGAACGCATTCTATCTGAATGTCACTATATTCATATTACCGTATCCCCAACCTCGCTCATGGTTTCGTTTTCGCATTAAGTTCAACTCCCAATCTCATTCGGGTCCAATAATAACCAAAAAAGCACATTACATATGTGAAAACATGAATCATTTTAACCCCGACAAAACTTGAACCTTGTACTTATTATTACTAAACCAAGACGCTACCAACCATACCACCGAAGGCTAAAAAGAAACAAACCTTATAGCTTATATCTGCTATAGTAGGAATGAGCATATAATATCTGAATGCCATTATGTTCATATT
>JAXCGZ010019745.1:0-7500 GCA_037179515.1 Halocaridina rubra
ATCGTTATAAACAAACAATCTACAATGTAAAATGCTATTAATTTTATTATGACATAAGTCTGAAGTGGTAAATTATATTTTGAAAACTCAAAGTAGAGTAGGTCAAGCAAAATAGAGATAGGGACTTTTTCAAATAAAAAAGTATCAACCGGTACCAATATGCAGACCACTCGCTACTCCTTCATAATCTTGCCTTGCATTATTGATTAAAAAAATCTGTAAATCATCACTCAGCGGGGATTTCTTTTATAATATCAAGTTCATTCAGATCTCTTAGGAATTTCAATATACGTGGAGCACACTCATATATTGATGCTTTTTCTGTTTCACCTCCAAAATATGCTTGTACTCGTGTGGCATCCCCGTCATCATTGTTCTTACTACTGGCATTCTCAGCTGCATCGTCATTCTCATCAAATTTACACATCCTTCCAAAAATAGAGCGCATTCTTTTAAGTATATTTTTGATCTCCCATTCTTGAGGATCTTTCACATCTTCAAGTTCCCGAAAGAAAGAGTTCTTCAGTGCAAATCCGCCTTTGGCGGAAAGAGAGAAAAATCTACTCTGCCAGTACTCATATTCGCACTTAATATATTGAGGGACCCATTTCTCCGTTTTTAAGTTAGCCAAAATCATTTTACTTGCCAAATATACCAATTTCTGCTGCTCTGTGAGGTTCTTCATGATCTTGGCTTCTAATTGCCCAAATGAAAACCTCCATTTATCCTTCCCAAGACTATTTAAGACTACCTGGTCGATATCATCGCAAACAAGGATGGGTTTTGATAGATCTTTAGGCCAAGGTACTCTCAGAGTAGGCACAAAATCAACGTCTACAAGCAGCATGGGATATTTCAACCCATTCCAAGCGAAAGATAAGTTTACTCCAACCTGTGTTTTCTTTATACCTGGTAGGATCAGTTTAAGTCTAGTATCTAGCTTCAGCGTATTTAATGATTTTAAGCCTTTCCCTGTTAATTTGTAGAATTCCTTTAGAAATTCAGATTCCCTCATTAAGTTTTTGAGTTTCTCAGGAAACGTCACATCTATTCTTTGTTTATAACCCTCAAGAAGAGACGTCTGTGTGTCGAGAATAATAAGATTAACGGACGGCATATCATCAACAGAATGACCTATGTTTTTTAGTATTAGATTGCAGTCGTACTCATCAGGGCAGTACAGACGAACATTGTCCTCAGAACTACCTACAAATTCTAGATCTCCATCGTACAACTCATTGCTGAGAGCAATTTCTCTCTTTAAGTGATCTAGGAATGTGCTTACAGCAGCCTTTACTTCTGCTGCTTCCCCATGTACACTGTCTACAGTAATCTTTGATACGGCCTTTTGTATGCCTTTATTTTCCCATTTTCTCTTTTGGTGCTCAAGACGATAGTCAAGCAATTCATTATGGGTTCTAACAATAAAATGCCTGGATTTTGATTTTCTGTCACATTTTAAATCATACTGCCTTAAGTACTTTTGGAAATTTTTTATGAAAGGGGATTCAAAGTTGTTCACATTGGTGTTTGACTTCTTGAGCAATCTGTCAGTTCTTATGCCAATAATTTCACTCTCTTCCCCATCATCATCTTTACTCACATCGGTGTTCAACTTGCTGAGCTCTCTGCCATTTCTGACTCCAATACTTCCACTCCCATCATCTTCGCCAATTTTGCTTTTGTTTATTTCATCACTGACACCTTCAGTGCTCTTACATTCTTGCTCTTCACCATCTTCACTCTTGCTCAGTTCATCAATGATACCTCCACTATTTTCACTCTCTTCCCCTTTGGTATCTTCATTTTCGCTCAGTTCGTCATCTTCAGTGTCTTCCATTTCTGAAGTTTTATTGTCTTCTTTGGCTAGGTAATTTCCAGTCTTATTATGTCCAAACATGTAAGCGTAGTCATGTGGCAAAAATCCACTTCGATCTGTTTGGAATTTGGCACCACGCTGAAGCAAATAAGCAATGGCTGACATATTGTTAAACCTAGCAGCATGATGGAGAGGTGTCGAGTTACAGAAATGATTCACTACCAGATTCACGTCCACTTCTGCTATAGATACCAACATATACAAAAATAAAGGCAAATTCTGTTCACTGCTGATCAAGAGAGCTTTAGAAATTAGTTCGGGTTTACAAAACTCATTGCTTTCAATATTATCGGGCACATCCGGGTTACAATATTTTTGTATTGTATAGAAAAGCTTGTAAAATTCATCACTAATATTATCCGGCGTATTTCCCTGGATTTTAGAAATGAAACTCTCTACCCACTTAAAATATTCCTCAGGTGGGGGTTTCTCTTCGCATATGACATCCAATACTTTTAATAGAGCAGTGAGATATGATTTCCATGTCTTCAGCAGATTCTGTTGGGTGTATTGTAGATAGAGAACTATAAGTAGCAAAATCATCTGCATATACTCATCTTTTTCATCTTCTTCTTTGGCTCTCTCATAGTTTTTATCAAGGCGACGATATTCTTGGCCAATCTTTACCTAGGAACACAACACATATTTCGTTAAAAAAAGAAAGAGCTCCTAGAGAGGGGAAATATATATATATATATATATATATATATATATATATATATATATATATATATATATATATATATATATATATATATATATATATATATATATATTATGGAGCTCTAAAATATAAACACATTTAGACTACTCTGTAGCTAGGAAAACAGAGGAGCAAAAGTTTTAGAATCTAATAATATGTATCTTTATGTAAGCTTTAGTCATAGATTTGCTTCCTACCTCAAGGAACAAATATAAAGAAATAGATTGAGAAAATGATCAGAATATTTAAGGAATTACTATACTTACCAGAGTACCGCTACTAACAGTTCAAGGATATTATAGTAACGAAAGACTTATATTCACCGGCACAATTTTAGTAATCATAGAGTCAAACATAGAAGTAGAGAATTACATTGAATATTTAAGTAATGACCAATTTTAAGCAAAAAATGTGTTTTAACATTACACACACTCACACACATGCATACACACACACACATATGGGCATTAGAACACATGCAGTCAGTATCTCTCGAATTTTTCCTTGTTTTTATGAGTGACCAGGACTAAAGTATAAAACTTAAAAAAAATTTCCCTGAATTAGGAATTCTGCAGAGTATTGTGAGTAAAAATATTATATTTGTTGTTAACAAGACTGTCCAAAATATTAAAGGAAAAGATTAAGGACACTTTTGAGAGGGGAAAGAGAAGAAGCTGTCCTGTCCTGCCTTGAAGGAAGTTTAGAAGAGTTGCCAGAGGCGAAGCCATCACATCACATGACATAAGTTTTTGTGAAAATTGGGGAGAGCTCTTACAGCCGTTTACCTGATCCTGTGGTTCCATATATTGTTAAAATCAATATCCTTCCTATTTAAATTAACTTGATAGTTAGTTTGTTATATGAAATAATTGAATAATTAAATAAATACGAAAAATACACCCGTCAACAGTACTGAGCTAAGTTGCCAAGAAACACAGCTGCCCGTTTTTTCTTTTTGCTTTGTTCTCTTTTTTTTTTGTCTAAATTGAGTTGGTTTTAAAGTTTGATCCTGTGATAACAAACCTTGGTTAACAAGTGATTAATATTTTTTTTCTTCTGAAATGACCAGTTTAGCAGTTAAGAAGAATATTATATAGCAGAAACAGGTGGGTGCCTCCTCAGATACAAATTCAAATTTTCCTTCAAGTGGAATTTTGTTTTGCATTTTTTCCTCTTATCAAATGATTAAAGTAAAATTTTAAGAAACTTTTCTCTCTCTTTTTTTCTCTCTCTATATATTCTTGACGTAAGGGCTAAGAAAGTCAACTGTTGTAACTTTGCCTTTAGGCCGGTAGAGGGCAGAGTGCACACTCGAAAACCCACCCACCAGAGAGGAGAGCATACCCAGAGAGTGCTTCATTTGGAACTTAGGCCTTGCTGGGGGCAGAACCACGTCCTAGATAGAAATCTCCCCCGAAGGGGGTGGGGAACTGTGAACTGTGTTAATGGGGAACTGTGACTGGTAGGAATGGGAGCTTTGAGGTTCTAAAAAAGTGTATAGTTTTCATAAACAACTATGAAAAACTTGGAATATCTATTATCACCTCGCATGCTGTAGCTCTGGCCTGGTAAGAAAAACGATGATGCGACATTCTGTGAAAGGGAAAACATCAAAATGAGGCCATCTCTGTCCCTAACCTTCCCATCCAATGGTCAGGGGAGGGGTGGTAGAGGATCTTCAGGGGATGTAAGAGGACGAGGAGTGGCTGTTAGAAGACTGAAGCAAAAGTCAAGGAATTAGAGACAATGGTTATAAACCTTGATGATAAAATTCGGAATATGGATAGAGAAATGAAAGAGAATGAAACACTCAGAGAGGGAATAAGATATTTGGAGGAAGCAAATAAATCACAAGGACAAGAGAGAAAAGAACTAGAAAAACAAATAAAGAGCCTGGAAGGGGAAATGAGTGAAATAGAAACCAGAATTTCTAAACAAGAATATAACAACAAACAGCTGAATGACAACCTGAATAAATTACATGTTAGTTCATTGCTTTCTTCTAAGAGAGACGAGATTGCAGCTAGGAATGTCCAGATAAAGGAAAACATAGTGCAGTTTAGAAAGAGTTTCAGGAGCTGAATACAGAATGTGATGCGATGAAAACTTCCTTTGCTGATGCACTAAAAGGAAATGTGGCAGTAAAAGAGTCTTTGAAGGTGGTGGCACTGGAAGACATACAAACTGTTGACTATAATGAAACAGTAATATAAAAAAATGAAAGATACTGAGATGGAAAGGGCAAATCCACTGATTAAACAGGCACTTGATAAAGAGAAGGTAGTGGTAATCTCAGGTATAAGCGAATCCCAGGAGCCAACATGACAGGGGAGACTTGAAGAAAATAAAGCTAAGATTTTAGACCTGATAAGAAAGCTTGGAGTAGTATGTGGTCCTGAGGATATTGTAAAAATTCACCAACTAGGTAAATATTCTAGGTAGGGAAAACAAAGACCAACAAAAGTAACCTTTGAGAGAGGGAACACATGTAAAGAAATAGTGATGAAGAAAAAAGCTTAAAAGACTTCAAGAGTTAAAAAAAATGTTCATTAGATGATACAGAACACAGGAAGAGATGGAAAGAATCAAAAGCTTGTTGCAAGAGGCTAAAAGGTTAAATGAGGAAAAAAATGGAGAAAAGAAGAAAAAATTTCATTTCAGAGCTCTTCCAAACAAAGGGGAGATAAAGAAGATAGTGACTGAAGATCAGGGAATGGGGCCTCATTAGGATGGTTATACACAAATGCTGATGGATTAGCTGATAAGGCAGTAGAATTAAAAGATAGAATTCACAACAGTAAAGGAATTATAGTAGCGGGTAAGGAGGCTAAGTTGATTAAGGACATTTACATTGTCACAGTTTTTCTAAGGGTTTCAGAATATTAAGGGTTGAAAGATCTGATAGGACTGGTGGAGGGATAGCACTGCTTATAAGTGAAAGGATTCAAGTTGAAGAAATAAACTTTGCTATAGAAAGTGAGTTCAAGGAATTCCTTGTTGTTCGCATAAACACTGGGTCAGAGAGGATTATAATAACTGTTGTATATAACCCACCAAGGAACCAACACAGGCTAGAGGTTTCTGAGGAGAGTCATATAGGTACTATTGAAGTCATAAACTTAATTTTTAACATTGCACGAGAGAGAAAATGTAGGATTTTGATTATGGGAGATATTAATCTTAGAGAGATAGATTGGATAAATCTTGACCCACACAGTGGTAAGGACTCATTCAGGGCAAGATTTCTAGATTGCGTACAAGGGAATTTCCTACACCAATATTTACTGGAACCAACGAGGGCCAGGGGTGGGGATAAGCCATTGCTACTTGATCTAGTATTCACAGATAACGTGTTGGATATTGGAAAAATTGAGTATGAAACACCAATTGGAAGTGACCACCGTGTATTGTTGATAGAGTATTTCATTGAAGATGTTCTGCCTGAGAGTAGAGACACTGAGGACACGAGGAGGAACTATCCCAAAGGAGATTACTTTCAAAATGAATGTGCTTTTTGCAGTTCTTGACTGGAGGACCTTATTTAACAACAAATCTGTAAAAGAAATGTTCGACATCTTTTGCGAGAAATATGGGAAGATGGTAGATTGCCGCATACCTGTTGCCAAAGTAGGTGTAATTCATGCTTGAAAGGAATGGTTCGATAATGAGTGTAAAAGAGCTAAGGAATGGAGAGACAATGCTAGAAATGGTATATGGGAAGAAAAAAACATAAATGCCTGGCAGACCTATAAAAGAGCAAGAAATGATTACCTAAGTAAAAGAAGAGAGGCAGAGAGAGGCTATGAGAAGAAAATCTCAAACTGTTCCACAATTTTATCAGAGGATAGCTGAAGGTAAAAGAACTTGTCTTAAATTTAAGAAAGCAGATGCAGGATCACTGAGACGGATGAAGAGATCTGCAAAGAATTGAACAAGGAGTTTCAGTCATTTTTTACAGTAGAAAAAATCCACCCTCTCAGATTGCAGAGATAGAAGCTCATGGGCCGGTATTAGAGAACATCATCCTTTAAGCCACAGAGGTATGCAAAGTGCTGATGGAGTTAGATGTCCATAAAGCTACAGGTCCTGATGATATTTTCCCTCATGTACTTATAAAATGCGCAAATTCAATATCAGCGTCAATAAGTATCATATTTAAAAAAATCATTGGTGTCAGGGGAGTTTCCAAGATGCTGGAAACAAGCGAACGTGATAACTATCTTCAAAAAGGGAAGCAGGAATGCAGCTCTATGCAGTAAATATGTTTCTTGACCAGCATAGTTTGCAAAGTTATGGAGAAACTTCTAAGGAAACATATCTCTCTTTAATTGGAATCCTTCAAAATTTTGTCAGTGAGACAACATGGCTTCAAAGAAGGTAAATCAACACTAACAAACTTATTAGAATTTTATGATGAGTTAAGACGAAACTTACAGGAAAGAGAGGGCTGGGCAGATTGCATATTCCTAGACTTCCAGAGAGCATTTGACACTGTCCCACACGGGACACTTATTAAGAAGCTGCAAGCATTGACAAGAGTAGGTGGAAATGTTTTGAAGTGGATGAAAAAATACTTAGAAGGATTGGAACAGAGGGTTAAAGTAAGACACTCAGTGTCTGAATGGAGAAGAGTTAGTAGTGGAGTTCCACAGGGTTCAGTTTTAGGGCCACTTTAGTTCCTTGTATATGTAAATGACCTACCAGAGTCTGTAAATTCATTCATGAATATGTTTGCAGATGAGGCAAAGATTGTGAATAAAGCAAGAAACGAGAACAAAAGTAAAGAAGTTCAAGAATATCTCAATAGCCTGCATGAGTGGTCAGAAAAATGGCTAATAAAATTCAATGCTTCAAAATGTATGGTAATGAGAAAGGGTACAAGTACAAGAAGGCCCAAGCTAGACTACTCGGTGGCAGA
>JAXCGZ010019745.1:15000-36566 GCA_037179515.1 Halocaridina rubra
CCATTGTTCTCGTTTTTTACTTTCTTCACAATCTTTGCATCATCTGCAAACATATTCATGAATGAATTTACAGACTCTGGTAGGTCATTTACATATACAAGGAACAAAAGTGGCCCTAAAACTGAACCCTGTGGAACTCCACTACTAACTCTTCTCCATTCAGACACTGAGTGTCTTACTCTAACCCTCTGTTCCCTTTCTTCTAAGTAAGTTTTTATCCATTCCAAAACATTCCCAACTATTCTAGCCATTGATTGCAGCTTCCTAATAAGTCTCCCATGTGGAACAGTGTCAAACGCTTTCTGGAAGTCTAGGAATATGCAGTCTGCCCAGCCCTCTCTTTCCTGTAAGATTTGGCTTACCTCATCATAAAATTCTAATAAGTTTGTTACTGTTGATCTACCTTCTCTGAAGCCATGTTGCCTCACTGACAAAAAGTTGAAGGATTCCAAGTGAAGAGAGATATGTTTCCTTAGTAGCTTCTCCATAACTTTGCAAACTATGCTGGTCAAGGAAACTGGTCTATAGTTCAGAGCCGTATCCCTCCTTCCCTTTTTGAAGATAGGTATCACATTTGCTTGTTTCCAGCATCTTGGAATCTCCCCCGACTCCAGTGACTCCTTAAATATGATACTTAGTGCCACTGATATTGTGTTTGCGCATTTTTTAAGCACATGAGGGGATATGTCATCGGGACCTGTAGCTTTATGAACATCTAAATCCATCAGCGCTTTGCATACCTCTGTGGCTGTAAGGTTGATGTTCTCTAATACCGGCCCTTGAACTTCTATCACTGCAATCTGAGGGGGTGGGGTATTTTCTACTGTAAATACTGACTGAAACTCCTTGTTCAATTCTTTGCAGATCTCTTCATCCGTCTCAGTGATGCTTCCATCCGCTCTCTTTAGCCTTAAAACCTGTTCTTTTACCTTCAGTTTTCCTCTGATAACGCTGTGGAAAAGCTTGGGATTTTCTTTAGCCCTCCTGGTGATGTCCCTCTCATAGTCTCTCTCTGCCTCTCTCCTTTTACTTAGGTAGTCATTTCTTGCTCTTTTGTAGGTTTGCCAGGCATTTATGTTTTTTCTCCTCCTATACCTTTTCCAGCATTTGTCTCTCCACTCCTTAGCTCTTTTACACCCATTATCGAACCATTTCTCTCTGGCATGAATTACACCTACTTTGGTGACAGGTATGCAGCAATCTACTATCTTCCCATATTTCTCACAAAAGATGTGTGTGTGTGTGTGTGTGTGTGTGTGTGTGTGTGTGTGTGTGTGTTTATGTGTGTGTGCATGTGTCTGTATGGTGTGTGCGCAAGTGTGTGTGCATGTGCTTGGAAGATTATCTAGTCCAAGATAAAATGATCACCAAGGCGTTTTAATCTTGTAGGAACAGTAAAGTCTTGAGAGGACACATGGTATATAATTGAAATGATTTTCCTTTTTATTATTTCTTACTAATAAACTGGTGTACTTATGGCGTACAGTCATATTGAAAACTGGCATATGAGTAATACATTCTGAATGAAGTTGTTAAAGAGAAAATTCGTATAAAAGAGCTGGTTATAATACGATTTTTTAGCTAGATTGTGTGGCATATCAGTTATTTCATAAATCAAAATCACACGATGAAACACTCGTTGAGGTCAATAGGAAAGTAAGGGATGGCTAAGAATAAACTACGGGAAATAGCAGAAAGGAATATATTGAATTTTGGTGACAGAAGAATCTAAGGGCGCTTTCACACCAAAGTGGCACGTAGCACTCGGCATGCCTCGTGGCATACCAAGTGCGACGTGCCACTTTGGTTGAAAGAGGCCTTAGACACGTCTTTGCACCACATGCTGCATACTTACTCTGGTGACAACCATGAACACCCAAGTCGTGATGTCTTCTGTGTACTTAGCCAGTTGAATAATACCCAGACCAGAGTCCATTATAGTGAGAGGCATTCCTGCAGCCAAGAACAGTGGTAAAAGAGTTCTGTTGTTAGTTGAGATTGCCAGTGATAACAAATGTCTGTCACAGCTACCAATGGGATCGTGAGGCACTACCTTCATTAATTCCCCAACTTCTTTAACAATTTCTAATTTCTCTTCCTGAACTTTCTCATCCTCATCACCTTCACTGTACGTATCCAAGCCAACGGAACGGGCTGATTTATCCAGAAGCTCCATATAAGCATCGGCAGCACACCCCTCTTGAGTCTGCAAATATCATGTAGGAAAAAATATGAAATACAGTTTTACAATGTGAGAGGTTTAAAATATGGAATTTCTGAAAAAAAGGACTACTCGGTTTATTTACACCATGGTGCATTTCCAATTAGACTTCTTCAGATTTCTAAAGCGTTTTTAACACAGTTTGATTTAGCAAGCGAACAACCAATTGTACTCACATGCATTTGTGACTGAGTCCCAAATAGATTCACGATTTCCGTATAGCCCTTTTCAACAGCAATGTCAAGAGGCGTTTGATTCATAGAATTTCGGGCAACAACCAGTGATCCTACATCGATCAAGAATTTTACCGTTAATATATTATTGGTGTCAACTGCTTTGTGTAGAATAGTATTGCCACTTTCGTCCATGTAATGCATTTCTATATCACCATCTTTGATGCTCTTAACTAGCCAATCACTCTCCCGTTTTAAGTGCATCCCAGCTCGCTTGATGATATTTGAACCGCTCTTCTCATAGGAGTTTTTACATTCCTGGAAAAAAAGAGAAATATATATATATATATATATATATATATATATATATATATATATATATATATATATATATATATATATATATATATATATATATATATATATATATATATATATATATATATATATATATATATATATATATATATATATATATATATATATATATATATATATATATATATATATATATATATATATATATATATATATATATATATATATATATATATATATATATATATATATATATATATATATATATATATATATATATATATATATATATATATATATATATATATATATATATATATATATATATATATATATATATATATATATATATATATATATATATATATATATATATATATATATATATATATATATATATATATATATATATATATATATATATATATATATATATATATATATATATATATATATATATATATATATATATATATATATATATATATATATATATATATATATATATATATATATATAAATATATACATACACACACACACACACACACACTATATATATATATATATATATATATATATATATATATATATATATATATATATATATATATACTATATATATATATATATATATATATACTTATAATATATATATATATATATATATATATATATATATATATATATATATATATATATATATATATATATATATATATATATATATATATATATATATATATATATATATATATGCACACACACACACACACACACACACACACACACACACACACACACACACACACACACACACACACATATATATATATATATATATATATATATATATATATATATATATATATATATATATATATATATATATATATTAAAAGGTTTCTTATTAAGACTTGGTAAGTAGTCTAAGACTTGATTTCTGTAAAATCATAGCTGCATATATGTGCCTTTGCACAATGGAGCCTGTTGCAGGCATTTTTATACCACCAGTCAGTAATTTTTGTGTGTCACACCGGGACACATAAAAAAAATGAATGGTAGAATTGTCGACAAAGGTGTGGAGAAAAAAAGAGGATGAGGACTTGAGAAGATCGTTGATGAAGAAATGGAACAGAGTAGGTGAAAGAACAGAACCCTCTGGAACATTACTAGAAACTGGGAATGAGCTACACGTTGCGTCATCAGCAACCACATATATAAAGTGATCAGAAAGAAAATTGGATATCAGAGAACAAAGTAAACGGGTAAAGCCATAATTAGGAAGTTTGGCCAACAGAGCCTTGTGCCAGACTCTGTCAAGAGCCTTATTGATATCAAAGGCGACGACAAAGGAACCTCCATAGTTCTTCAGAGAAGATGAATATACATAAGTGAGATAGGAAAGAAGATCACCAGTGGATCTCGCTTTGTGAAAGTCATACAGGTGATTGGAAAAATGCGATTTAGATTCAAGAAGAGAGAATTGAGAGAAGTTTCGAATACTTTAGCGCTAGTTGAGGTTAGGGTAATAGGTTGGTAGTTAGAGGGAATAGAGTGGGCACCAATCTTAGGAACAAGCTGAACTAGAGCATGTTCCCAATATGAAGGGTAGATACTAGTTGAGAGGATGGGGTGCAAACCACGGCAAATAACGGGAGCCAGTTCATTTACAAGCTCATAAAGGAACCTTCTAGGGATACCATCGGGTCTAGGTGCCTTGTTCGTCTTTAGAGAGCTAAAAACCGTATGTGTTATACATGAAGTAAGAAGAGGGAAAGGCAGAGGGTAAGAAAGAAGTAAAGCACGAGGAACTGGTATGTTGGAATCGCTTATGGAAGGGTTGACAGGAAAATAAGAGCCAAAACAAGTGACTTTTCCAGTAGGGGAACAAGTTATAGAACCATCAGGACGAATGAGAGGGGGAAAGCTTGAATTACAGAATTTTTGGAGAGGCTTTTTGTTAAGGGCCATAAACATAGATAGGTTGCAGAGAAGTTAAGGTCATCAACTTTCCTTTTTTAAAAAGAAACCATTAGACCTTGGAGTCTGAGTAGTGTCGCGATTCCTAACTTTTATAAAAAGAGAGTAAGCTACATTAGAAGGAGAGGCTTGGTACGAAGTATGCTTGATCCCTGGCCTGAATAGCCCTGGATCAGGCATGGCCTAGCCAGGGTTTACAAGGAGTAAAAGTTTTGATAGAGGAGGGCGTGAATGCCTCCTTTCCCGAGGTTATGCTATCGGCAACTTTTAAGGCTGCCTTATCAGGGTTATTGGTCCGAAAGCAGTAGTCATGCCATGGGAAGTCAAAGAGAAAGTTATGCAAATCATCACATTGGGTACGCTTTAAGTGACAAAAGCGGTGATGAGTAAAAGGAAATGATGGAGGAGGAGCGAAAATGGAAGAGATTAGGACGAAGAGTGGTCACAGTTACCAGGTGTGAAAGTACAATATATGAGTAGTTTGAAGGAATAGAAAAAAAAAATAGGTCAGGAGTGTTAGCTGCATAGTCGCGACGATTGAGAACTCAAGTGTACATTGAAGTCTGAAATATAGAGAACTTCAGCAAGTGGGCGAGAAAATAGCAAGGACTCATGGCAAGGGTTCATATATTGAAAGACGAAAACAAAATCAGTGGAGTTAGGAGAGCAGTAGCATATGCAAAGAAATATAGTGGTAGTGGAGAGATAAATCTTTGTCCAGAAAACCTCCAAGTCAAGAGATTCAAGGTCCAAAAGCCATGTAATAGGAGTGATAGTGTTACAGTAGTCACAGACCTTACATTCGGAAGGGAATCGAGAATACAGCTTATAGTGAGAGATTTGGAATGAGTCAGGAGAAGTACGGCTAAACAGCTGGGTTTCAGAAATAAAGAGAAGGTTAGGGAGGGATGTATCCAAATGCTGTTCCACAGACGAAAGACTGGAGCCCAGATCACGGATGTAAGAAAAGCCAAGCGTGAAAGAAGCAGATCTATGAGGGGGTAAAAGGTTATGGGCAAAATCATTATTACCACCAAGCGCGTCTACCTTCACGTCAACAGTGGAGTCAACCAGATCCACGGAGATTCTTTGCACCCCTCTATGCTGGGTGCTGGGGGCCATAAGTTGTAAACCTTCTATAATAATAGTAGAGATGAGAAAAAAGAAATAAAGAGAAACAGAGATTGGGAGCATTGAGACTTGCCAAATGCACTGGGTTGGTAAGAGATGCATAACGAATTTTTTTTTCTTTGATGTTCTCCCTTGAGGGTGAGCGGACCTTCCCTTGTGGTCTGCAGGTGGGGTAAGATTTTGTGGATTGGAGGTGGTATTCGTTCTTGAGGGCGAATGGGCTTTCCTATTTGGTGCGGAGGTGGGGGGAAATCTGGTTATTGTTGGTGATATTCACTCTTGAGGGCGATCGGACTTTCCTATTTTTGCCCGTAGGTGACTTTGTGCAAAACTGTAAAGATAATGGAAAACGTAATTGTTCAGTTGAGGATTATTAGTTTGCATCAAATAATTTTAATGAATTCCTGTTTTGGTGGTGAGAGAGAGTTATTACATGGTTATCTTGGTGGAGGGTATTGACTGATGATATTTAGTAGACTGTTCATGTAGTTGTTTGTTGCTAGTCTGATTATGGAGCTAGCAACATGAAGGGCATTTGGATCTTCGCTGGATGTTGCGGGGGCACCAGTTTTCTGTCGAATTTCTGAAAAGGAATCAAATTCGAGGATGTAGTGGAGCAGTGGATGTGGTGAGGCTACCTGGCAAAAGGTGCATTCCCTGATGATATCATCCAATATTCGCCAGGTGCACTTGTACCCGAGTCTCAAATGGTACACATTGACCGCCATGCTTTGTTGAAGGTTCTTAGGCAGGGTGATTCGCTGAATATCAGTTGTGGCTTTGTACCACCAGGTGGAGGGAGAGCCAATATATGTGCACAGGTTGTGTTTAGTTATTAAGGCGTTAAGGAGTGAATATTGGCTTTGTTTTTTATCTGTTGAATCCCAGGAGGCAGAGATATCTGGATTTCTGCTCTAAGAGTGGCTTGTTTGGCGGCTTGATCGGCTTCCTCATTTCCCTTGATGCCGACGTGGCTGGGAATCCAGGCAAGAGTGATGGCTTTTCCAAGGCTGGTTGTCCTGTGGTAGTGGTTGAGGAAGGTGGTGATGATACGTACATTGTCTCTGAGGAGTGGCTTCTTAATGGCCTGTAAGGCACCATTAGAGTCAGAGAGAATTAGGGCATGGTCAGCTCCTTGCTGGATGAAGAAGTCGAGGGCGTTGGCTATGGCAACAAGCTCAGTCTGGAGCGATGAGAAGGAGTTTGACAGTCCCAGGATAGGACGTGGTTTCCAGTGGTGAAGGCGGCAGCTGAGGCTCCAGTTTCTTGATTTACTGAACCGTCAGTGTAGTAGAGTTGACAGTTTGGCCTGCTCCAGCTTTGAATTTTGTCCTTGTATATGTTTTTAAGGACAAGCTGGTTTACCAAGCTTTTGGGGTTGTCAGGGAGCTCGATCTTTTTGTCGAGTGGTTGGTCATTCCATGGGGGTGGGCATCGGTATTCAGGAAGCGGAGTGTCCTGTGTCTTGGCTAGGATGCTCTCCCTGACTGGCAGTGCTTGCAGGCTAGCGCAGACCTTGGCTGCCCAGGTTCTAGGATGGTGGTTGGGGTGACGATTGAGGGCTAGATGGAGATTTGTGCCAGCGAGGAATTTATGTTGGGAAGAGGTGGTTTTGGCCACAAAGAGGGTCAGTCTTTGCTGAGCTCTGAGTTTGAGTGGTTTGAGTCCCGATTCCATCTGGATGTTTTCTCTCTTGGTCCACATGGGGGCTCCTAGCATGGTACGCATGGCGTTGTTTTGAATTACTTCTATCTTGTCCCACTGTTGGTCTTTTAGTAGCCAGAGTGTGGGACAAGCATAGTCTATGAGGCTGTGTATGGCTTGTCCATAGAAGTTTCTGAGGACATTAAATGATGCACCATCGTAGAGGCCCGACATCCGACGAAGGACCGCTTGTCGCTGGCTGCATTTGTTGCGCAAGTGTTGAATTTCAGGTCTAAAGGTTAGTTTGCCATCGATGATTACACCCAGGCATTGGTGCTTGGTAACCCAGTCCACAGGCTCATTACCTATGACCAGATTAGTGTCTGGTCTCCACTGGTGGATGGGAAGGGCCTTGGTTTTGCGGGCATTGATTTTAACTCCGAGGGAGATGGAGGCTTGGTGAATCATGGTGAGGCAGCGCTGTGTCTTGTTAGAGATTCTGTCGCCTTTTGTGACAAGGGCAAAGTCATCCGCATAATTGAAGAGTTTGGCTCCATGTGGTAGTGTGATGTCCATGAGTTTTTCCATGAGACAATTAAAGAGGAAGGGGCTAAGGATTCCACCTTGGGGGGTCCCATTTTCGTGGTTTTTGTAGGTGGAGTAGTGCCCATCTATTTTGACTCGTGCACTACGGTTTTGTAGACTCTGCCTGATCCGTGAAAGAAGGTTACCTTCAATCTGGTTTGAAACGAGAGCTGATAGTATCGCTGGCACATTGACTAGTTCAAAGGCCTTCTCTAGGTCTAGAAAAACGATATATCCACGGCAGTTGTTGATAAATGATAGCATGGAGGCTATGCATTCTGAAGTGCCTAAGCCACGCTGGTAGGCAAGCATGTTTTCTGGGAAGGGTGGGCATTTCCAGCGGACTCTGTTAAGTACCATCTTTTCTGCCGTCTTGCTCAGGCAGCTTAGGTGGGAGATGGGGCGAGGGTTTGTCAGGGTCCTATGGTTTTGGAATGGGCTGAATGTCTGCTCTGTTCCATGAGGCTGGTCTGATTCTTCGTGTGTATGTTGAATTGATCAGAGAGAGAAGAGCAAGCTCCCCTTGGGGCCCCATATTTTGAATCTTTGTGTATGTGATTCTATCAGCACCTGGGGCTGTGTTCTTGGAACTTTTGCTTACTCTTAGTAGCTCAGTCAGAGAGACTGGGGCATCTGTTTCGTCTTCAGTGTTGATGGCCTCTTCCATTTCTTTCCATCTTTCAGTGGTGAGGTCCTGAAAAGTTGTTCTGGTGGTGATGGGGAGCTGGTTGGAGCTTGCTCTATCCTCGAATTTGACGGAGAGTTCTTCTGCTGCCCTGCTAGGATCCCTGTGGGGGATGATTTTAGGAGGTTTACCATTAGCAAAGGAGTTAATGCTCCTCCACATGTGGCCCATAGGGGTGTGAGCATGCGTAACGAATATGCCAGAATATTCTATGAAGATATAGGCACATACAAAGAACCATGCCTAAGGAAGACTTAACCTGCCTTGGGCAGTCCTAGCAAAGTCCGCAACTCCTTCATTTGTAGAATTTTAAAGGGCGGTTGATGCCATGGTCAACCTATACCTAATAAGCTAGATGGATTTATACTATACATATGTTTATAAGAGCTGTTTAACTCTCTCTTAGGGATTACGTATGCCACATGTACCGGCATTATGCATATACGTGGGTATTGTTCCATATTTAAATTCTCCTACTTCAAGATAGAGACTTCTCTCCATCAGTACTATGCCACATTTTCTGGATTATCTACTTGCAATTTACGCATTATTGCATCTATTCTAAATATAGCATAATATAAACATGTATCATGTTCATATATATATATATATATATATATATATATATATATATATATATATATATATATATATATATATATATATATAAATATATATATATATATATATATATATATATATATATATATATATATATATATATATATATATATATATATATATATATATATATATATATATATATATATATATATATATATATATATATATTTATATATATATATATATATATATATATATATATATATATATATATATATATATATATATATATATATATATATATATATATATATATATATATATATATATATATATATATATATATATATATATATATATATATACAAATAACCACATTACATATGTGAAAACATGAATCATATTTTACCCCGACCGGGACTCGAACCTAGGACTTATGATTACTAAGTCAAGGTGCTACCACTACACCACAAAAGGTTAAAAGGAATCCAACCTTATAGCTTATATCTGCTATACTTAGGAATGAACGCATTCTAACTGAATGCCACTATGTTCATATTACAGATTACCCAACCTCACTCGTGGCTTCATTTTAGCATTTAATTCAATTCCCAATCTCATTCGGGCCATGAAATACAAATAAGCACATTACATATGTGAAAACATGAATCATTTTTTACCCCGACCGGGACTCGAACCTAGGACTTATGATTACTAAGTCAAGGCGCTACCACTACACCACAGAAGGTTAAAAGGAATCCAACCTTATAGCTTATATCTGCTATACTTAGGAATGAACGCATTCTAACTGAATGCCACTATGTTCATATTACAGATTCCCCAACCTCACTCGTGGCTTCATTTGAGCATTTAATTCAATTCCCAATCTCATTCGGGCCATGAAATACAAATAAGCACATTACATATGTGAAAACATGAATCATTTTTTACCCCGACCGGGACTCGAACCTAGGACTTATGATTACTAAGTCAAGGCGCTACCACTACACCACAGAAGGTTAAAAGGAATCCAACCTTATAGCTTATATCTGCTATACTTAGGAATGAACGCATTCTAACTGAATGCCACTATGTTCATATTACAGATTCCCCAACCTCACTCGTGGCTTCATTTTAGCATTTAATTCAATTCCCAATCTCATTCGGGCCATGAAATACAAATAAGCACATTACATATGTGAAAACATGAATCATTTCTTACCCCGACCGGGACTCGAACCTAGGACTTTTGATTACTAAGTCAAGGCGCTACCACTACACCACAGAAGGTTAAAAGGAATCCAACCTTATAGCTTATATCTGCTATACTTAGGAATGAACGCATTCTAACTGAATGCCACTATGTTCACATTACAGATTCCCCAACCTCACTCGTGGCTTAATTTTAGCATTTAATTCAATTCCCAATCTCATTCGGGCCATGAAATACAAATAAGCACATTACATATGTGAAAACATGAATAATTTTTTACCCCGACCGGGACTCGAACCTAGGACTTATGATTACTAAGTCAAGGCGCTACCACTACACCACAGAAGGTTAAAAGGAATCCAGCCTTATAGCTTATATCTGCTATACTTAGGAATGAACACATTCTAACTGAATGCCACAATGTTCATATTACAGATTCCCCAACCTCACTTGTGGCTTCATTTTAGCATTTAATTCAATTCCCAATCTCATTCGGGCCATGAAATACAAATAAGCACATTACATATGTGCAAACATGAATCATTTTTTACCCCGACCGGGACTCGAACCTAGGACTTATGATTACTAAGTCAAGGCGCTTCTACTACACAACAGAAGGTCAAAAGGAATCCAACCTTATAGCTTATATCTGCTATACTTAGGAATAAACGCATTCTAACTGAATGCCACTATGTTCATATTACAGATTCCCCAACCTCACTCGTGGCTTCATTTTAGCATTTAATTCATTTCCCAATCTCATTCGGGCCATGAAATACAAATAAGCACATTACATATGTGAAAACATGAATCATTTTTTACCCCGACCGGGACTCGAACCTAGGACTTATGATTACTAAGTCAAGGCGCTACCACTACACCACAGAAGGTTAAAAGGAATCCAACCTTATAGCTTATATCTGCTATACTTAGGAATGAACACATTCTAACTGAATGCCACTATGTTCATATTACAGATTCCCCAACCTCACTCGTGGCTTCATTTTAGCATTTAATTCAATTCCCAAGCTCATTCGGGTCATGAAATACAAATAAGCACATTACATATGTGAAAACATGAATCATTTTTTACCCCGACCGGGACTCGAACCTAAGACTTATGATTACTAAGTCAAGGCGCTACCACTACAACACAGAAGGTTAAAAGGAATCCAACCTTATAGCTTATATCTGCTACATTTAGGAATGAACGCATTCTAACTGAAAGCCACTATGTTCATATTACAGATTCCCCAACCTCACTCGTGGCTTCATTTTAGCATTTAATTCAATTCCCAATCTCATTCGCGCCATGAAATACAAATAAGCACATTACATATGTGAAAACATGAATCATTTTTTACCCCGACCGGGACTCGAACCTAGGACTTATGATTACTAAGTCAAGGCGCTACCAATACACCACAGAAGGTTAAAAGGAATCCAACCTTATAGCTTATATCTGCTATACTTAGGAATGAACGCATTCTAACTGAATGCCACTATGTTCATATTACAGATTCCCCAACCTCACTCGTGGCTTCATTTTAGCATTTAATTCAATTCCCAATCTCATTCGGGCATGAAATACAAATAAGCACATTACATATGTGAAAACATGAATCATTTTTTACCCCGACCGGGACTCGAACCTAGGACTTATGATTACTAAGTCAAGGCGCTACCACTACACCACAGAAGGTTAAAAGGAATGCTTTCATTCCTAAGTATAGCAGATATAAGCTATAAGGTTGGATTCCTATTAACCTTCTGTGGTGTAGTGGTAGCGCCTTGACTTAGTAATCATAAGTCCTAGGTTCGAGTCCCGGTCGGGGTAAAAAATGATTTATGTTTTCACATATGTAATTTGCTTATTTGTATTTCATGGCCCGAATGAGATTGGGAATTGAAATAAATGCTAAAATGAAGCCACGAGTGAGGTTGGGGAAACTGTAATATGAACATAGTGGCATTCAGTTAGAATGCGTTCATTCCTAAATATAGCAGATATAAGCTATAAGGTTGGATTCCTTTTAACCTTCTGTGGTGTAGTGGTAGCGCCTTGACTTAGTAATCATAAGTCCTAGGTTCGAGTCCCTTTCGGGGTAAAAAGTGATTCATATATATATATATATATATATATATATATATATATATATATATATATATATATATATATAATATATATATATATATATATATACAAATAACCACATTACATATGTGAAAACATGAATCATATTTTACCCCGACCGGGACTCGAACCTAGGACTTATGATTACTAAGTCAAGGCGCTACCACTACACCACAAAAGGTTAAAAGGAATCCAACCTTATAGCTTATATCTGCTATACTTAGGAATGAACGCATTCTAACTGAATGCCACTATGTTCATATTACAGATTCCCCAACCGCACTCGTGGCTTCATTTTAGCATTTAATTCAATTCCCAAACTCATTCGGGCCATGAAATACAAATAAGCACATTACATATGTGAAAACATGAATCATTTTTTACCCCGACCAGGACTCGAACCTAGGACTTATGATTACTAAGTCAAGGCGCTACCACTACAACACAGAAGGTTAAAAGGAATCCAACCTTATAGCTTATATCTGCTATACTTAGGAATGAACGCATTCTAACTGAATGCCACTATGTTCATATTACAGATTCCCCAACCTCACTCGTGGCTTCATTTTAGCATTTAATTCAATTCCCAATCTCATTCGGGTCATGAAATACAAATAAGCACATTACATATGTGAAAACATGAATCATTTTTTACCCCGACCGGGACTCGAACCTAGGACTTATGATTACTAAGTCAAGGCGCTACCACTACACCACAGAAGGTTAAAAGGAATCCAACCTTATAGCTTATATCTGCTATACTTAGGAATGAATGCATTCTAACTGAATGCCACTATGTTCATATTACAGATTCCCCAACCTCACTCGTGGCTTCATTTTAGCATTTAATTCAATTCCCAATCTCATTCGGGCCATGAAATACAAATAAGCACATTGCATATGTGAAAACATGAATCATTTTTTACCCCAACCGGGACTCGAACCTAGGACTTATGATTACTAAGTGAAGGCGCTACCACTACACCACAGAAGGTTAAAAGGAATCCAGCCTTATAGCTTATATCTGCTATACTTAGGAATGAACGAATTCTAACTGAATGCCACTATGTTCATATTACAGATTCCCCAACCTCACTTGTGGCTTCATTTTAGCATTTAATTCAATTCCCAATCTCATTCGGGCCATGAAATACAAATAAGCACATTACATATGTGCAAACATGAATCATTTTTTACCCCGACCGGGACTCGAACCTAGGACTTATGATTACTAAGTCAAGGCGCTTCTACTACACCACAGAAGGTTAAAAGGAATCCAACCTTATAGCTTATATCTGCTATACTTAGGAATAAACGCATTCTAACTGAATGCCACTAAGTTCATATTACAGATTCCCCAACCTCACTCGTGGCTTCTTTTTAGCATTTAATTCATTTCCCAATCTCATTCGGGTCATGAAATACAAATAAGCACATTACATATGTGAAAACATGAATCATTTTTTACCCCGACCGGGACTCGAACCTAGGACTTATGATTACTAAGTCAAGGCGATACCACTACACCACAGAAGGTTAAAAGAAATCCAACCTTATAGCTTATATCTGCTATACTTAGGAATGAGCGCATTCTAACTGAATGCCACTATGTTCATATTACAGATTCCCCAACCTCACTCGTGGCTTCATTTTAGCATTTAATTCAATTCCCAATCTCATTCGGGTCATGAAATACAAATAAGCACATTACATATGTGAAAACATGAATCATTTTTTACCCCGACCGGGACTCGAACCTAGGACTTATGATTACTAAGTCAAGGCGCTACCACTACAACACAGAAGGTTAAAAGGAATCCAACCTTATAGCTTATATCTGCTATATTTAGGAATGAACGCATTCTAACTGAAAGCCACTATGTTCATATTAAAGATTCCCCAACCTCACTCGTGGCTTCATTTTAGCATTTAATTCAATTCCCAATTCTCATTCGCGCCATGAAATACAAATAAGCACATTACATATGTGGAAACATGAATCATTTTTTACCCCGACCGGGACTCGAACCTAGGACTTATGATTACTAAGTCAAGGCGCTACCACTACACCACAGAAGGTTAAAAGGAACCCAACCTTATAGCTTATATCTGCTATACTTAGGAATGAACGCATTCTAACTGAATGCCACTATGTTCATATTACAGATTCCCCAACCTCACTCGTGGCTTCATTTTAGCATTTAATTCAATTCCCAATCTCATTCGGGCCATGAAATACAAATAAGCACATTACATATGTGAAAACATGAATCATTTTTTACCCCGACCGGGACTCGAACCTAGGACTTATGATTACTAAGTCAAGGCGCTACCACTACACCACTGAAGGTTAAAAGGGATGCTTTCATTCCTAAGTATAGCAGATATAAGCTATAAGGTTGGATTCCTTTTAACCTTCTGTGGTGTAGTGGTAGCGCCTTGACTTAGTAATCATAAGTCCTAGGTTCGAGTCCCGGTCGGGGTAAAAAATGATTTATGTTTTCACATATTGTAATTTGCTTATTTGTATTTCATGGCCCGAATGAGATTGGGAATTGAAATAAATGCTAAAATGAAGCCACGAGTGAGGTTGGGGAATATGTAATATGAACATAGTGGCATTCAGTTAGAATGCGTTCATTCCTAAATATAGCAGATATAAGCTATAAGGTTGGATTCCTTTTAACCTTCTGTGGTGTATTGGTAGCGCCTTGACTTAGTAATCATAAGTCCTAGGTTCGAGTCCGGTCGGGGTAAAAAGTGATTCATATATATATATATATATATATATATATATATATATATATATATTATATATATATATATATATATATATATATATATATATATATATATATATATATAATCAAATAAGCACATAACCTTATGTTAAAACATAAATTATATTTTACCCCAATCGGGACTCGAACAAAGACACATAATTACTATGCCTAGGTGCTACCAAGTACACCACTGAAGGTCTAAAAGAGTAACCAACTTACAACTTAACTGCTATCCTAGAAATGAACGCATTCTATCTGAATGTCATTGTTTTCATATTACGGTTTCTCAAACCTAACTGGTGGCTTCGTTTTCGCTTTTAATTCAAATCCCATATATCGTTAGGCACCAACAATAATCTAATAAACACACTACTGTATGTGAAAACGTGTTAATCATTTTACCCCGACTAGGATTTGAAGCTATATAGGGCACATAATAACTAGTCTAAAAGAGAAACCAACCTTTTAGCGTAACTGCTATACTAGGAATGGACACATTCTATCTGAATGCCTTTTTGTCTATATTTCTGTTTCTCCCAACCTCACTCGTGGCTCCGTTTTCGTATTTAATTTAAATCCCAATCTCAATAGGGACCAATGATAATCAAATAAGCACATTGTCATATGTGAAAACATGAATCATTTTTACCTGATCGGACTTGAATCTAGGACATATAATTACTGTGCCAAGGTGCTACCAACTACACCACAGAAGGTCTGAAGAGAAATTAACCTTACAGTTAAGTATTATACTTGGAATGAAAACTTTCTATCTAATGCTTTTGTTCATAGTACAGTTTCTCCCAACCTTACTTGCGGCTTCTTCTTTTTTTTATATAATTCAAATTTCAATCATATTAGGGACCAACAATAATCAAATCAGCATATTACCATATGTGAAAACGTGAATAATTTTTATCTCGACCAGGAATTGAACCTTGGACACATAATTACTGTTTCAAGTCGCAATCAATTACACCACAGAAGGTCTAAAAGAGAAATCAACCTTACTGCTTAACTGCTATACAAGGAATGAGCACCTTCTATCTGAATGCCTTTTTGTTCATATTCCAGTTTTTCCCAGCCTCGCTAATGGTTTTGTTTTTGTATTTAATCTAAATCCAAATATCATTAGGGACCAAGAATAATCAAATAAGTACAATACCGTATGTTAAGATGTGAATAATTTTTATCCCGACTAGGACTTGAACATAATTATTGTGATAAGGCGCTACCAACTACACCACAGAATGTTAATAGAAACCTTACCGCTTAACTGCTATAATTGAAATGAACACATTCTATCTAAATGCCTTTTAATTCATATTACAGTTTCTCCCAATCTCAATCGTGGCTTCGTTTTCTTATTTAATTCAAACCCCAATCTTCTTAGGGACCAAAAATAATCAAATAAGCACATTACCATATGTGAAAACAAGATACTTTTTTTCCCCGACCGGGGGCTTGAACCCAGGACGCATAATTATTGTGCCAAGTCGCTACCAACTACACCACAGAAGGTTTAAAAGAGAAACCAACCTTACTGCTTAATTGCTATACTAGGAATGAACACATTCTATCTGAGAACCATTTTGTTCATATTAGTTTTTTCCAACCTCACTAATGGCTTTGTTTTCGCATTTAATTCAAATCCCTTTATCAACAGGAATCAATATTAATCAAATAAGCACAGAAGGTCTAAAAGAGAAACCAGTCTTACTGCTAAACAGCTATACTAGGAATGAACACATACTAACTGAGAATCTTTTTGTTCATATTACAGTTTCTTCCAACCTCTCTAATGGCTTCGTTTTTGCAGTTAATTAAAATCCTTTTATTAATAGGAATCAATAATAATCAAATAAGTACATTACCATATGTGACAAAATGAATAATTTTTCCCCCTACCGGTACTTGGCGCTAGGACACATAAATACTGTGCCATGCGCTACCAATTACACCACACAAGGTCTAAAAAATTTGGTAGCACAGTGGCACAGTATTTATGCGTCCTAGGTTTAAGTCCCGGTCGGGGTAAATATGATTCATGTTTTCACATATGGTAATGTGCCTATTTGATTACTGTTGGTCCCTAATGAGATTGGGATTTGAATTAAATGCAAAAACGTAGCACGAGTGAGGTTGGGAGAAACTGTAATGTGAACAAAAAGGTGTTTAGAGAGAATGTTTTCATTCCTAGTATAGCAGTTAGTTTCTCTTTTAGACCATCTGTGGTGTAGTTGATAGAACCGGCACAGTAATTATGTGTCCTAGGTTCAATTCCCAGTCGGGTTTAAAAAGTTATTCATGTTTTCACATATGGCAATGTACTTATTTGATTATTGTGATTCCTAATGAGATTGGGACTTGACTTAAATGCAAAAACGAAGCCACAAATGAGGTTGGGCGAAACTGTAATATGAACAAAAAGGCATTCAGATAGAATGTGTTTAATCCTAGGGTAGCAGTTAAGCTGTAAGTTTGGTTTCTCTTTTAGACATTCTGTGGTATAGCTAGTAGCGCCTTGGCACAGTAATTATGTATCCTAGGATCAATTCCTTGTCAAGGTAAAATGATTCACATATATATATATATATATATATATATATATATATATATATATATATATATATATATATATATATATATATATATATATATATATATATATATATATAATATTATATATATATATATATATAATATATATATATTATATATATATATATATATATATATATATATATATATATATATATATATAATATATATATATATATATATATATATATATACATATATATATATATATATATATATATATATATATATATATATATATATATATATATATATATATATATATATATATATATATATATCATTTATTTTTACCCCGACGGGGTGTGATTACCTAATTGATTACCTAATTGTGTTTATGGGAAAGAGCCCAAAGCTCGTATCTTCCCGTCTCCTGATCGCTTCCATTTTGTACTTAGTGATACTTATCATACCTGTCCTTTAAAACTATGGATTGAGATAGCATTAACTACCTCCTCGCGTAGCGAATTCCAATTATCAACTACTCTTACACTGAAAAAGTATTTCCTTACATCCTGCGAAGAAGTTTCCTTGCGAAGCTTCAAACTGTGACCTCTAGTTCTAGAGCCAGCCATATCAAAATATCGATCCCTATCCACTCTATCATAATCATGAAGGAATTTAAAGACTGTCACCATATCCCCCCTCACTCTTCCAGCTTCGAGTGATGGTAAGTCTAATTCCCTCAGCCTCTCATCATAACTGAGATTGCGTATTTCTGGCACCAGTTTCGTGGCATGTCTTTGAACTTTTTCAAGCTTAGCTATGTGCTCTTTCAAATGAGGACTCCAAAAGGGGGCTGCATATTCGAGTTTTGGCCTCACATAGGTACATAAATATTTCTGAACATTTCCTTGTCCATGTTCCTGAAGGCTACCCTTACATTTGATAAGAAGGCATATGCTGCCCTTACTATGCCATTCATATGTATTTCTGGAGACAAATCTGCCAGTATGTTTACTCCTAAATCTCTCTCATTTCTGTCTCTTCAAGTTGTACTCCAGCCACCAAGTAGTCAAGCTTGGTGTGCGTGTGTGAGTGTGTGTGTGTGTGTAATTACCTTATTGTAATTACATAATTGTGTTTACGGGAAAGAGCCCAAAGCTCGTATCTTCCCGTCTCCTGATCGGTTCCATTTTATACTTAGTGATACTTATCATACCTGTCCTTAAAACTATTGATTGAGATAGCATTAAGTGCCTCCTCGCTTAGCGAATTCCAATTATCAACTACCCTTACACTGAAAAAGTATTTCCTGACATCCTGCAAAGAAGTTATCTTACGAAGCTTTAAACTATGACCTCTAGTTTTAGAGCCAGCCATATCAAAATATCGATTCCTATCCACTCTATCATAACCATGAAGGAATTTAAAGACTGCCACCATATCACCCCTCAATCTCCTAGCTTCGAGTGATGGTAAGTCTAATTCCCTCAGCCTCTCATCATAACTGAGATTGCGTATTTCTGGCACCAGTTTCGTGGCATGTCTTTGAACTTTTTCAAGCTTAGCTATGTGCTTTTTCAAGTGTGGATTCTAAAAGGGGGCTGCATATTCGAGTTTTGGCCTCACATAGGTTACATAAATATTTCTGAACATTTCCTTTTCCATGTGCCTGAAGGCTACCCTTACATTTGATAGGAATGCATATGCTGCCCTTACTATGCCATTTATATGTATTTCTGGAGACAAATCTGCCAGTATGTTTACTCCTACATCTCTCTCATTTTCTGTCTCTTGAAGTTGTACTCCAGCCACCGAATAGTCAAGCTTGGGCCTTCTTGCACTTGTACCCATTCTCTTTACCTTACATTTTAAAGTATTGAATTTCATTAGCCACTTTTCTGACCACTCATGCAGACTTTTAGATCTTCCTGAAGTTCTCTACTATTGTTCTCATTTTTTACTTTCTTCACAATCTTTGCATCATCTGCAAACATATTCATGAATGAATTTACAGACTCTGGTAGGTCATTTACATATACAAGGAACAAAAGTGGCCCTAAAACTGTACCCTGTGGAATTCCACTACTAACTCTTCTCCATTCAGACACTGATTGTCTTACTCAAACCCTCTGTTCCCTTCCTTCTAAGGAAGTTTTTATCCATTCCAAGATATTTCTACCTATTCTAGCCATTGCTAGCAGCTTCCTAATAAGTCTCCCATGTGGAACAGTGTCAAACGCTTTCTGGAAGTCTAGAATATGCAATCTGCCCAGCCCTCTTTTTTCTGTAAGATTCGGCTTTCTTCATCATAAAATTCTAATAAGTTTGTTACTGTTGATCTACCTTCTCTGAAGCCATGTTGCCTCACTGACAAAAAGTTGAATGATTCCAAGTGAAGAGAGAAATGTTTCCCTTAGTAGTTTCTCCATAAGTTTGCAAACTATGCTGGTCAAGGAAACTGGTCTATAGTTTCAGAGCCGTATCCCTCCCTCCCTTTTTGAAGATAGGGTATCACATTTGCTTGTTTCCAGCATCTTGGAATCTCCCCTGACTCCAGTGACTTATTAAATATGATACCCAGTGCCACTGATATTGAGTTTGCGCATTTTTAAGTACATGAGGGGATATGTCATCAGGACCTGTAGCTTATGAACATCTAAATCCATCAGCGCTTTGCATACCTCTCTGGCTGAAAGGTTGATGTTCTCTAATACCGGCCCTTGAGCTTCTATCTCTGCAATCTGAGGGGGTGTGGTATTTTCTACTGTAAATACTGACTGAAACTCCTTGTTCAATTCTTTGAAGATCTCTTCTTCTGTCTCAGTGATGCTTCCATCCGCTCTCTTTAGCCTTAAAACCTGTTCTTTTACCCTCAGTTTTCCTCTGATGAAGCTATGGAAAAGCTTGGGATTTTATTTAGCCTTCCTGGTGATGTCCCTCTCATAGTCTCTCTCTGCCTCTCTCCTTTTACTCAGGTAGTCATTTCTTGCTCTTATGTAAGTTTGCCAGGCA
Source organism: Halocaridina rubra (assembly GCA_037179515.1). Lineage (NCBI taxonomy): Eukaryota > Metazoa > Arthropoda > Malacostraca > Decapoda > Atyidae > Halocaridina > Halocaridina rubra. The sequence goes on from JAXCGZ010019745.1 coordinate 35,993, forward strand.
TTTATTGTTTTTCTCCTCCTATACCTTTTCCAGCATTTGTCTCTCCACTCCTTAGTTCTTTTACACTCATTATCGAACCATTTCTCTCTGGCATGAATTACACCTACTTTGGTGACAGGTATGCAGCAATCTACTATCTTCCCATATTTCTCACAAAAGATGTCATACATTTCTTGTACAGATTTGTTGTAAAATAAGGTTCTCCAGTCAATAACTGGAAAAAGAACATTCATTTTGATGTAATCTCCTCTCGGATAGGTCCTCCTCATGTCCTCGGTGCCTCTACTCTCAGGAAGAATATCTTCAATGATATAACCATCAACAACACACAGTGGTCACTCTTTCCAACTGGTGGTTCATACTCAATTTTTTCAATATCCAACACATTATCTGTGAATACTAGATCAAGTAGTGATGCTCATCCCCACCTCTGGCCTCGTTGGTTCCATTACATGTTGGTGTAGGAAATTCCCTTGTACGCAATCTAAGAATCTTGCCCCGAATGAGTCCTCACCACTGTGTGGGTCAAGATTTATCCAATCTATCTCTTTATGATTAAATCTCCCAGTGTCAA
>JAXCGZ010019746.1:0-10000 GCA_037179515.1 Halocaridina rubra
ATTATTATTATTATTATTATTATTATTATTATTATTATTATTATTATTATTATTATTATTATTATTATTATTTTTATTATTATTATTATTATTATTATTATTATTATTATTATTATTATTATTATTATTATTATTATTATTATTATTATTATTATTATTATTATTACTAATATTATTATGATCATTAATATTATTATTATTATTGTTATTATTACTACTATTATTATTATTATTATTATTATTATTATTATTATTATTATTATTATTATTATTATTATTATTTCATTTTTTTAATTGTTATTATTATTATTAATCGCTTTGAATATATGTGTAAAAGGACATGCAATAAAATAATTATGCTTTCTTTCTTTGTTAGTAATCTCTCCTTATAAGATGCAATAAGAACCTAAAAAATAATATATACTGTAGACTTCGAGGTCATAGTCATAGTCATAGATTTTATTGCCAAATATTTAGAATACATACATGAATAAATATGTACATTATATTCAGAGGCACTAGCCTGCTGAGCAATAGCTCCTTGGCAGGCAGTTTAATATACATTTCACATAATTTAAAGTATGACGGCAATAGTTAACAAAAGCTCCAATATAGCAATCTCATACTTATCTTGTAATAAAACAAAACAGTATCCTTACCTTAACCTGGACATACTGATACACCAATACTGTATTAATTATTAATCAACAGCTGCTTGATTTTGCCTAGTAAATAAATGCTGTTTGAATTTCTTTTTAAATAAAGTTGTGCCAGTTATTGTTTTTAAATCTTCTGGTAATGCATTCCAACATTTTGGGCCAAAACAGTGAATAGAAAATTTTTACAAGGTTGTTCTCGGCTGTGGACATATCAAATTTATATTGTTACCTCTGGTTCCATGGTTGTGTTGAATAAATCTAAATAATTTTCTGTTATCATTAACATCACTATGGTAATGAATCGACAGAAATATTGTATCAAGTAATTAAATTTAAGCAAGTTTAGCTCCTTGAATAAAGAGGAAGTTGAGTCATATTCTCCACTATATGTAATAGTTCTGATCAGTCTTTTCTGAGTTACAAATACATCCCTTACAATTGACGGCCAAGTACAACCCCAGATGGAAAAAAACAGTATATAATATGAGGATAACAGTGAATAGTATATGCTTTTTAAGGCCTCATTTGTCAGGTTAAGGCGAATTTTATACAAAATTCCACACGTCTTGGACAGTTTTGAGCAGACAGATTGAATATATTTCCAACTTAAATTTTCATCAATAATTACTCCCAATAATTTCTTACAAGCAACTATTTTAATTTCATACCCATTCATATTAACTTGACCAATATTGTGTACTACAGATCTATTTTGAAATAAGATATAGTCAACTTTGGAAACATTTAGCTTTAATTTATTAACAGAGACCCAGTTGTTAATTTTTTCTAGTTCACTATTTAAAACAGAATGCAGGTGGTCAAGGCTATTATCATGCAAGAGAAGGTTGGTGCCATCTGCATAAAGAATATATTTGAATTTATTACTGGCATTAGAAATATCATTTATATAAACTTAAAATAACAATGGGCCCAGTATTGATCCCTGTGGTACTCCCCTCTCAATAGTTTGCAATAACGATGCTTTCCCATTACAATATACGGCTTGTTTTCTATTTTTCAAGTAGCTCTTAAATAACTGTAATGGTGTTCCCCTAATACCCACACAAATTAGTTTTTCTATTAGTATATCATGGTCTAATGAGTCGAATGCTTTGGACAAGTCTAGGAAAACCCCTACAACAAAGTTTTTATTTTCCAAATTTTGATAAACTTCACTTGTAAAGTTCATTATTGCTTTTCAGAGGTCTTATTATTACGGAATCCGTATTGATTTTCGGATCAAAGGTTGAACTTTTCAAGGAATTCTTTAACTCTGTGAAGAATCGCTTTTTCAAACATTTTACTTAAGGACGGTAAGATTGATATAGGTCTATAGTTATTTTCATCATTTACAGAGCCTGACTTAAATATAGGTATTACTTTCGCACTTTTTAGTTTGTCTGGAAAACATCCTTGCTGAAAACATAGATTGATTATGTGGGTAAGTGGGGTACCAATGTAATGGGCAGTGACCTGGAGTAGTTTTGATGGAATTTCATCATATCCCGACTCTGTATTTGGTTTTAAGGCTTTTATATATTTAGTGACTTCCTCCCTTGTTACAGGATACAAGTAAAATGAAAAGTCTGGTGGATTATTAAGAAACTGTCGGTGTGAGTTTTGTTGCACATTTTGTTGTTCCTGTGTTGGTTGTGCTATAGTTAAAAAATGATTATTAAAGATATTGGCAGTGTGGTCATTATCATATTTGAATTTGATTTCCTTTGAATGATTAATTTGTTTTTGTTCCATTAGGCTGTTTATTGTATTCCAAGTGGACTTGCTGTTTCCTTGTTCCTTCTTAAGGTTATCCTGAAAATATCTATTTTTTGCAGCTCGGAGTAGTGTTACTAATTTGTTCCTGTAAGCTTTATATCTGGTTCCAAGAGACAAAGGCCATTTTGATGCAAGCCTTTCTAATCGGTGTTTTTCTTTAATACTATATTTTAATCCTGCAGTTATGTGTGGGCATCTGTTGATTTTATTATTTACAGTCGATTTTCTTAGAGGAGAGCAGTCTAGAAATTTATCTCTAAATGTACAGGGAAATTTGTCAAACGCTTCATTTGCATTATTTAGGTCTATGATATGTTGTCATTTCTCATGTGATATATCTCTAGTAAATTTAGCTATGTTATCATCAGAGTAATGTCTTTTTTTCTACATATGCATCAAATTTATGTTCTTTTTTTTTTTAACTGGGAGTATACGGCAAAATGATCTGTTATGTCGGTGTACACTATGTAATTACTTATGTTGTCTTCAAGATTTGTGGTCCAGATATGATCGATTAGAGATGCACTATTTTCAGTTACTCTCGTAGGTTTAGTAGTTATTGGAAAGCAGCCACGTGAATACATTAAGTTTATAACATCAGTTACTCTTTGATCATTTATTTTAAACAAATCTAAGTTCCAATCACCGAATAAATAAATAGTTTTGTACTTTTTTCTTGCTGCAAAATGAAATACTTTCAGTAAAGCTTCAAGGAATTCAGGCATGTTCCCCTTTGATGGTCTCTATACAGATGCAAAGAAGCAATTTTCCTTACCGTTATGTACCTGTACACTAACACATTCAATGAATAGTTCCATCTAACTGCATTCCTTTATAACACTCGAGCTATGCTTATTAGCTACATACATACATACGCCTCCACCTTTCCTGTCTCTGTTCTGAGTGAAGATATTGTACCCTGTTACATTATGCAATGATTCAATATCATTATCCAGCCTAGTCTCTGATAAACCCATTACATCACATATATTATTTTCTGTTAAACATTGATCAACAAATATTTGAAGATTATTTGCAAGACTTCTAATGTTCATGCACAAAACCAAAAATGCATTAGATTTATTTTAAATTTGAATACAGTTCATTTAAGTATATATAAATTGAAAAAGTGTTGGTTGCATTTCTCATATTGTTCAAAAACAAATCTATTTCATTTTCAAGATGAAGTGGTTAAATATCATCTTATCAAGCTCATTGATACATAAATAATTGGGAAGTACTTTGTCATTGTTTGTTAGACTTATAAGTTCATCGTCACTGATGGACTAGTATGGGAGGTATCTATTTACAGCCATGGTGAAGAAATAAATTACACTACTGTTACATTACTGACTTACAAGCTACTATTTACTTCTACCAAATCTTACCGGGTTCTTCCAGCCATTTATTGGTTTAGGGTGTGAGCGTTTTATAGCTCCCGTGGCGGGAGACACGGCAGGAGGGGGTGCGGGTGATGACATATCACTCTCCCGACCCCCCACTACCGCGCCCCCCACCCCCGCACCACCGATCCTGGTCAACTCTTCAACCACGCCACCCACAGCACCCACAGCACCAGCCACACTCTCGGTGTTGTATCGTTCCTTCACGATGAGTTTCGTATGTTTAAAAAAGGCAATTTTCCCTTCTGATCTAGCCTTTTTTAGTTGTGGCATCTGTGCAGATTTTATTGCCTGTGATGCAGCACACAGGTCATCATTAAGGTAATTCTTGGTGCCTTTCAACTTTTTGGCATTTCGCATGACCGTCTCTCTGTCACAGTAGTTGGAGAAACGAGCCACTATGGTGCGAGGTTTGTCATCACGAAGTGGTCCCACCCTGTGCGCCCTCTCCAACGTCATGCCTTCTAGCTGTAATTTATAGGCTATCAGGGCTGATACCATCGTCATTGTTTGCTCCCAGGTCTCCCCATCGCGTCTCTCCTCTACACCGCTTAATCGGATGTTGTTTCTTCTGGAAGAGTCTTCTTGGTAATTCAAGCATTCTTCTAAGGTGGTTATTTGTGGATTTGCAGAATTTATTTGTTGACATAGATTATCGATTGTTTCTTTGTCGTTACTCTTTTCTTTCTCATGAATTTTAATAGTTGATTTGAGGTCATCAATTTCTCTCTGGCTGAACTCCAGGTTTGTCGTCAGGTCGGAAACTGTGGATTCGAGTGATTTTATCCTGTCACTAAGCTGTTTCACCATTACCTCCATAGCATTCTTATATGCATTTTCTTGAGATTCCAATAGTTTGGTAGTAACATTTGGATCCATTGTTGTTAAGCAGGGCCGCGGTGGAAGCTCAGTGACGTCACAACACCAGTGCGCATGCGCGGAAGTCAGCCAACGGGTCAAGAGGGGATGTAGAGTAGGGATTCAAATCTTTCAAATATTTCACTTAAAAAAGAAATCAAGCTCAGCACTACTCACAACTCCTGGAAAACCCTCTAGAGAGTCACTGTGGTCTTAGATACCTTGCTTGGGTGATTTAACGTTCGTAGCAGGTCACGGTCTCTTGTTTTTATTTCTAAATATTGGAGAGCTCACGGCTTGTAAACAGTGCGGCTAGGATGTAAATCTTGAGTTTTTCAGTATATATGAATATTAAGTGAAATACAGACAATCCTGTTTCACTAAATTATGAAAGTTTGTGTACAACGAGTTTAATTTATTCTGTCAATTTTGCAGGACAATATATGTCGTTCGACTGCTAGCCTTTTCATTTTCACTCACTTACAGAAACTGGAATAATCACAAACAAACACACATACACTCGCACACGCACACACATGCACACACACACAAACACACACACACTAGAACTAGAGGTCATAGTTTGAAGCTTCGTAAGAAAACTTCTTTGCAGGATGTAAGGAAATACTTTTTCAGTGTAAGAGTAGTTGATAATTGGAATTGGCTAAGCGAGGAGGTAGTTAATGCTATCTCAATCCATTGTTTTAAGGACAGGTATGATAAGTATCACTAAGTATAAAATGGAACCGATCAGGAGACGAGAAGATACGAGCTTTGGGCTCTTTCCCGTAAACACAATTAGGTAACCATAATTAAGTAATCACACACACACACAAACACACACACACACACACACACCACACACACACACACACACACACACACACATATATATATATATATATATATATATATATATATATATATATATATATATATATATATATCTATATATATTTTTTTTTTAAGAGTGTGACACCGGGACAGGCAGAAACTGCCCTCATCAACAAAGGCCCGGGCACTAGAAATTACCAAGACGAAGGAAAAGAAAAAGGTTAAGGGCAAGGCAGAGATGAGGCAATGTCACATGAAGGAAAACGACAGACAAAAAAAAACAGTCAAAGTACAGAGGACCCAGAGATTTGGAGGACTAGGCTCTGAGATGATGATAGATCTGCTTATTGAAGGATGAAAGGTCATAAGAATTAGGAAAGACAAAAGGAAGAAGAGAGTTCCAGAGTCTGGAGGTAGATGGGAAGAAGCAGTAGCTGCACTTACCAATCCGCGAGCTACTAATCTCCACACAGTACCTGTGAGATGAGGCCGCTTGGCGAGTGTTACGCGGCCTCGGCAGTGGAGGAGGGATGCAACTCGCCAACTCATCAGAGCAGCGATGGAAGTAGTAGCGATAGAAAAGCGGAAGGGAAGATACCTTACGGCGAAGAGAGAGAGAATTCAGGTTAGAAGCAAGAGAAGGATCATTAATGAATCTGACTGCCTTAGATTCAACCCTATCAAGAAGATAAGTAAAGGAAGAAGCACCCCAGATGTGTGAGCAGTATTCTAAGCAGGGGCAGATAAGACCTTTGTAAAATTTAAGTAACTGCAATGAGGAAAAGTAATAACGAAAACGAAACAAAATACCCAACTTTTTGGATGAAGATTTAGAAATTTGGATTATGTGATTCCTCCAAGACAAGTTAGAGGCTATATGGATTCCTAATATGTTGATAGAGTTAAGAGGGTAAATTTCATTAGTTTCGAAGACAATAGGGTTATCAGGAGGAGAAGAAGATAAAGAGATAGCCAGAAACTGTGTCTTGGAGGCATTGAATTTAACTAAATTTTGAGTGCCCCATTCAGATACTCTCTGCAAATCGGAGTTAAGAGTAGAAGAAAGAGTGATACGAGATTGATTACAAGTAACAGATGAAGGTTGTGAAGAAAAGGCAGAGGAAAAAGTGAAGGGTAGAATCATCGGCAAAGGCAAGAAGAATAGAGGAAGATGGGGATTGTAGAAGATCATTGATGAAGAGAAGGAAGAGAGTAGGTGAAAGAACAGAGCCCTGTGGAACACCACTGGAAACAGAATAAAGGCTAGATGTCACGCCATCAACAACTACAGATATAGAACGGTCAGTAAGAAAACTGGATATCAGAGAACAGAAAGAAGGGGTAAAGTCATAGGCAGGGAGTTTGGCCAACAGAGCCTTGTGCCAGACTCTGTCAAAAGCCTTAGAGATATCAAGTGCGACGACAAAGGATTCCCCATAGTTCCTCAGAGAAGATGACCATACATGAGTAAGATAGGACAGGAGATCACCAGTGGATCTTGCCTTGCAGAAGCCATACTGGTGATCGGAGATAAGTGAGTTAGATTCAAGGCGTTTCAAGAAGTGAGCATTGAGCAAAGTATCAAAAATTTTAGCAATAGAGGAGGTTAGAGCAATAGCTCGGTAGTTAGAAGGAATAGAGCGGTCACCCTTCTTAGGAACAGGTTGAACTAGAGCATGCTTCCAAGATGAAGGATAGATACTAGTTGACAGAATGAGGCGAAAAAGACGGCAAAGCACGGGAGCCAGTTCATCTGCAAACGCCTTAAGGAACCTTGCATTGATACCATCGGGACCAGATGCCTTGTTCGTCTTTAGGGAGCGAAGAACCTTATGAAGTTTGCATGAAGAAAGGATAATGGAGGGCATAGGGTTAGAGAGGGGAAAAGACTGAGGAACAGGTGCCCTGGAATCGTTGATAGAAGAGTTGGCAGAAATATGAGAGCCAAAGAGAGTGGCTTTGTCAGTGGGAGAGCAAGCTATAGAACCATCAGAACGAATGAGAGGGGGAAAGCTTGAGTTACATAAGTTTTTGGAGAGGTTTTTGGCTAAGGACCAGAAGCACTTGTCAGTGGGAGAGGAGTTAAGGTCATCAACTTTCCTTCTTATTAAGGAAGCCTAAGACCTTCGAATCTGAGCTGTACAGCGATTCCTAGCTATAATAAAAGCAGAGCGAGTTAAATCGGGAGGAAAGGCTTGGTAAGATGGGTGAGCCTGATTCTTAGCCTGGATAGCCAGGAGCAGGCACGGTCAAACCAAGGTTTAGGGGGAGAGAAAGCTTTTGTAGAAGAGGGGATGTACGCCTCCATTCCCGCGGTCATGATCTCGGCAACTTTTTGAGCTACCTGATCAGGGCTGCGGGACTGAAAGCAGTAGTCATCCCATGGGAAGTCAAAGAGAAAGTTACGCAAATTTTCATGTTGGGTTCACTCGACGTGCTAAAGACGGCGCTGAGTAGGAGGGATTGGTGGTGGGGGAACGAAAATGGAAGAGACAGAGATCATAGATCATATATATATATATATATATATATATATATATATATATATATATATATATATATATATATATATATATATATATATATATATATATTATTATTATTATTATTATTATTATATTTTATATTTACCTTGGCATTTTCTCGCATTTTGGGGGTTAGCCGACAGCAAAGAACAAGCAAAATATCACAACGTGTGGTTACACTTCGTTCTTCTAGCAATGACACGGGATTGGCCAAGGGTTTGGATGGTGCTGTTGGAGTGCCATATCCCATCCTCCCCCTCTTCCATAACTTACGTCGCTTCATACTACCAAATCCCCTACTGCCCCTACCACAGGTTGCCTCTACAGGGCACCACATGATAACAGCAGATGCCAATCAGAACTGTGTCACAATCATTCACCACTCATTTCTATTCCTAGCACGCTCACTTGCCTCCCTCACATCCATTCTCCTATCATTCAAGGCCCTCCTTACTTCATCCATCCACCCCAGCCGAGGCCTCCCTCTGGCATTTCTCCCATCAACTTCCGATTTCATCACCTTTTTCAGTAGGCATTCATCATCCATCCTCTCTACATGACCAAACCATCTCAAAACATTTATATCTACTCTAGATGCCAAATCCCTCCTCACGCCCATTCTATCTCTCACTTTTCATTCCTAACCCTATCCAACCACGATACACCAGTCATACTCCTCAGACATTTCATCTCAAGCACATTCAGTTTCTGTCTTTCAGTTCCTTTCATACTCCATAACTCTGAGCCATAAATTACAGTTGGCACAGCCATTTTCTCATACAAAATTTTCTTAACATTCATTCCCAGCCCTCTAATCTTCATTACTCCCTTCAATGCACCAAACACTTTGCATCTTTCATTCACTCTGTGATGCATATCTGCTTGCACTCCACCATTTGAAGCTACAATTGAGCCTAAATATTTGAACTGGTCTACTTCCTCAAGTGCCTCTCCATTCAACATAACATTCAGTCTAGCACCATCCTCGTTTCTTGTACACCTAATAACCTTACTCTTTCACACATTCACTCATAACTTCCTTCTCTCACACACCCTTCTCAAATTCTGTCACTAACTGACACAGCTTACTCTCAGAGTCTGTTACCACAGCAGTATCATCTACAAACAGCAACTGATTCAACTCCCACTCATTTTCATTCCCATCTACAAGCTTCAATCCACGACCAAGTACTCGAGCATTTACCTCTCTTACCACTCCATCCATATACAAATTGAACAGCCTCGGTGAAATCACACATCCCTGTCTTAACCCCACTCTCACTGCAAACCACTCACTTACTTCATTCCCCACCCTAACACAGGCTTTACTACCCACGTATAAACTCTTCACTGCTCGTAACAATCTGCCACCAATTCCATATATTCTCAAAACATTCCACAATGCATCCCTATCAACTCTATCATACGCTTTCTCCAGATCCAAAAATGCAAAATACACATCCTTACATTTTGCCAAATACTTCTCACATATCTGCCTAACTATAAAAATTTGATCTGTACATCATCTGCCTCTCCTAAAACCACTCTGTACTTCCGCTATAACATCTGTTTTATCCTTAATCCTATTTATCAAAATCCTACCATACACCTCTTCTACCACACTCAGCAAACTTATACCCCTAAAATTACTACAATTATGTATATCTCCCTTACTTTTGTATAGTGGCACTATACATGCAATTACCCATTCCACTGGCACCATTGACAGCATAAAACATATATCAAACACTCTCACCAACCATTCCAAAACAGTTACGCCCCCTCTTTCAACATTTCTGCTCCTACACCATACATTCCAGGTGTTTTACCTGCTTTTGTTTCACTCAATGCCCTCTTCACCTCCTCTCTTGTAATCTCTCCCTCATTCTCCTCTCCCTTTACTGGAACTTGACCTCCCCCTACTGCTACTATATCTGCCTCTCTA
>JAXCGZ010019746.1:15000-36539 GCA_037179515.1 Halocaridina rubra
GGGAATGAAGTGAGTGAGTGGTTTCCAGTGAGTGTGGGACTGAGGCAGTGATGTGTGATGTCACCATGGCTGTTCAATTTGTATATTGATGGAGTCGTAAGAGAGGTGAATGAGCAAGTGCATGTTCGAGGTTTGAGAATGATAGATGGGGATGATAAAGAGTGGGAGCTGAATCAGTTGCTGTTTGCAGATGATACTGTGGTGGTGGCAGATTGGGAGGAGAAGCTGTATCAGTTAGTGTCAGAATTTGTAATGGTGTGTGAGAGAAGGAAGTTGCGAGTGAATGTGGGAAAGAGTAAGGTTATGAGGTGTAGAAATGAGACTGAATGTTATGTTGCATGGAGGTGTAGAAGAAATGAGACTGAATGTTATGTTGAATGGAGAGACACTTGAGGAAGTTGATCAGTTTAAGTATTTAGGTTCGGTTATAGCTGCAAATGGTGGATTGGAAGCACATGTGTGTCACAGAGTGAATGAAGGATGTAAAGTGTTGGGTGCGTATAAAGGAGTGATGAAGAATAGAGGAGTGGAAATGAATGTTAAGAAAGATTTGTATGAGAAAGTAGTCGTGCCAACTGTGATGTATGGATCAGTGTTATTGGGTATGAAAGTAAGTTAGAGACGGAAACTAAATGTGTTTGAGATGAAATGTTTGAGGAGTATGATTGATGTATATCGTTGGATAGGGTTAGGAATGAAATGGTGAGAGCAAGAACGGGTGTGAGGAGAGAAATTGCAGCCAGAGTAGATATGAATGTTCTGAGATGGTTTGGCCATGAGGAAAGGAAGGATAATGAAAGACTACTGAAAAAGGTGATGAATGCGAGAGTTGATGGGAGAAATGCTAGAGGGAGGCCTAGGTTTGGATGGATGGATGGAGTAAGGAGAGCCCTGAATGATAGGAGGATGGATGATAGGGAAGGAAGCGAGCGTGTTAGGAATAGGAATGAGTGGCGAGCGATTGTGATGCAGTTCTTATGGGCATCTGCTGTTACCACGGGGCTGCATCTTACAGAGGTAGCTCTGTGGTAGGGGCAGTATGGGAGTTGGCAGTTATGAAGCGACACAGGTTGTGGAAGAGCCATGAGGATGGGCTGTGGCACTCCAGCAGTGCCATCTGAATGGTCGCTAGAACCCTCGTCATTGCCCTTAGAGCAAAGTAATTCCCCTTATTATTTTCTTTATCTTGATGTCGGCTACCCCCCAATTAAAGGGGAAAGCAGCCAAGGTAGATATATATATATATATATATATATATATATATATATATATATATATATATATATATATATATATATAGTATATATATATATATATATATATATATATATATATATATATATATATATATATATATATATATATATATATATATATATATATATATATATATATATATATATATATATATATATATATATATATATATATATATATATATATATATATATATATATATATATATATATATATATATATATATATATATATATATATATATATATATATATATATATATATATATATATATATATATATATATATATATATATATATATATATATATATATATATATATATATATATATATATATATATATATATATATATATATATATATATATATATATATATATATATATATATATACATATATATATATATATATATATATATATATATATATATATATATATATATATATATATATATATATATATATATATATATATATATATATATATATATATATATATATATATATATATATATATATATATATATATATATATATATATATATATATATATATATATATATATATATATATATATATATATATATATATATATATATATATATATATATATATATATATATATATATATATATATATATATATATATATATATATATATATATATATATATATATATATATATATATATATATATATATATATATATATATATATATATATATATATATATATATATATATATATATATATATATATATGAATCATTTTTTACCCCGACCAGGACTTACAACTAGGGCTTATAATTTCTCACCACAGAAGGTTAAAAGGAATCCAACCTTATAGCTTATATCTGCTATACTTAGGAATGAATGCATTCTATCTGACTGCCACTATGTTCATATTACAGATTCCCCAACCTCACTCGTGGCTTCATTATCGCATTTAATTCAATTCCCAATCTCATTCGGGACTATACAATAACCAATTAAGCACATTACATATGTGAAAACATGAATCATTTTTTACCCCGACCATGACACGAACCTAGGACTTATAATTACCAAGTCAAGGCGCTACCAACTACACACCACAGAAGGTTAAAAGGAATCCAACCTTTTAGCTTATGTCTGCTATACTTGGAAATGAACGCATTCTATCTGAATGCCACTATGTTCATATTACAGATTCCCTAACCTCACTCGTGGCTTCATTTTCGCATTTAAGTCAATTCCCAATCTCATTCGGGCTATGCAATAACCAATTAAGCACATTACATATGTGAAAACTTGAAATTTTTTTTACCCCGATCGGGACTCGAACCTAGGACTTATAATTACTAAGTCAAGGCCCTACCATCTACACACCACAGAAGGTTAAAACAAATCCAACCTTTTAGCTTATGTCTGCTATACTTAGGAATGAACGCATTCTATCTGAATGCCACTATGTTCATATTACAAATTCCCCAACCTTACTCTTGGCTTCATTTTCGCATTTAACTCAATTCCCAATCTCACTCGGGCTATACAATAACCAATTAAGCACATTACATATGTGAAAACATGAGTCATTTTTACACTGACCGGGACTCGAACCTAGGACTTATACTTACTAAGTCAAGGCGCTACCAACTACACACCAAAGAAGGTTAAAAGGAAGCCAATCTTATAGGTTATATCTGTTATAGTTAGGAATGAACGCATTCTATCTGAATGCCACTATGTTCATATTACAGATTTCCCAACCTCACTCGTGGCTTCATTTTTGCATTTAATGCAATTCCCAATCACATTCGGGCTATACAATAACCAATTATGCACATTACATATGTGAAAACATGAATCATTTTTTACCCCGACCAGGACTCGAACCTAGGACTTATAATTACTAAGCCAAGGCGCTACCAACTACACACCACAGAAGGTTAAAAGGAATCCAACCTTATAGCTTATACCTGCTATACTTAAGAATGAACGCATTCTATCTGAATGCCACTATGGTTAAATTATAGACTCCCCAACCTCACGTGTGGCTTCATTTTCGCATTTAATTAAATTCCCAATCTTATTCGGGCTATACAATGACCAATTAAGCACACTACATATGTGAAAACATGAATAATTTTGTACCTCGACCGGGACTCGAACCTAGGACTTATAAATACTAAGTCAAGGCGCTACCAACTACACATCACAGAAGGTTAAAAGGAATCCAATCTTACAGCTTATATCTGCTATACTTAGGAATGAACGCATTCTATCTGAATGCCACTCAGTTCATATTACAGATTCCCCAACCTCACTCGTGGCTTCATTTTCGTATTTAAATCAATTCCCAATCTCATTCGGGCTATACAATAACCAATTAAGCACATTACATATGTGAAAACATGAATCATCTTTTACACCGACCGGGCCTCGAACATAGGACTTATAATTACTAAATCAAGGCGCTACCAACTACAAACGACAGAAGGTTAAAATGAATCCAATCTTATAGCTTATATCTGCTATACTTAGGAATGAACGCATTCTATCTGAATGCCACTATGTTCATATTACAGAATCCCCAACCTCACTCATGGATTCATTTTCACATTTAATTCAATTCCCAATCTCATTCGGGCTATACAATAACAAATTAAGCACATTACATCTGTTAAAACATGAATAACTCTTTTTTACACCGACTGGGATTCGAACCTAGGACCTATACTTACTAAGTCAAGGCGCTACCAACTACACACCAAAGAAGGTTAAAAGGAATCCAATCTTGTAGCTTATATCTGTTATACTTAGGAATGAATGCAATCTATTTGAATGCCACTATGTTCATATTACAAATTCCCCAACCTCACTCGTGGCTTCATTGTCGCATTTAATTCAATTTCCAACCTCATTAGGGCTATACAATAACCAATTAAGCACATTACATATGTGAAAACATGAATCATTTTTTACCCCGACCGGGACTCGAACCTTGTACTTATAATTACTAAGTCAAGGCGCTACCAACTACACATCACAGAAGGTTAAAAGGATTCCAACCTTATAGCTTATATCTGCTATTATTAGGAATGAATGCACTGTATCTGAATGCCACTATGTTCATATTACAGATTACCCAACCTCACTCGTGGCTTCATTTTAGCATTTAATTCAATTCCCAATCTCATTCGGGCTATGCAATAACCACTTAAGCACATTACATATGTGAAAACATGAATCATTTTATACACCGACCGGGACTCGAACCTAGGACTTATAATTACTAAGTCAAGGCGCTACGAACTACACACCACATAAGGTTAAAAGGAATCCAATCTTAGAGCTTATATCTGCTATACTTAGGAATGAACGCATTCTGTCTGAAAGCCACTATGTTCATATTGTAGATTCCCCAACCTCACTCGTGGCTTCATTGTCGTATTTAATTCAATTCCCAATCTCATTCGGGCTATACAATAACCAATTATGCACATTACATATGTGAAAACATGAATAACTTTTTTTTTACACAGCCCGGGACTCGAACCTAGGACTTATAATTACTATTTCAAGGTGCTACCAAGTACACACCACAGAAGGTTAAAAGAAATCCAATCTTATAGCTTATATCTGCTATAGTTAGGAATGAACGCATTCTATCTGAATGCCACTATGTTTATATTACAGATTCCCCAACCTCACTCGTGGCTTCATTTTCGCATTTAATTTCAATTCCTAATCTCATTCGGGGTATACAATAACCAATTAAGCACATTACATATGTGAAAACATGAATCATTTTTTACCCCGACCGGGACTCGAACCTAGGACTTATAATTACTAAATCAAGTGAGGTTTGGGAATCTATACTATGAACATAGTGGCATTCAGATAGAATGCATTCATTCCTAAGTATAGCAGATATAAGCTATAATGTTGGATTCCTTTTAACATTCTGTGCTGTGTTGTTGGTAGGGCCTTGATTTAGTAATTATAAGTCTTAGGTTCGAGTCCCAGTAGGGGTAAAAAACAAAAAATTATTCATGTGACAAAAATACCCACTTTAATGGTACGCTTATCAAGGAACATCTTTAAATCTTCCCAGTTATGGTTTGGAGTGTTTCATATATCTTTCCTTTCCTCAACTAGAATGGATACTGCTATTTCCTTCGGCTATCATCCATAACCTCACATTTCCGATGTCATCATATCCATCCACAAAGGAGTCATCGTAAAAGACATTCCTGAAATCTATTTTCACAAGAATATATAATGCGAAATTAGAATATTCGAGGCATCATATTTACTCCCTTGCTAGTAATACTAATGCATTTGGAAATAGTTGTTCATGTGTTAGATGTCAGTCACTTAATTTTAAAATTAACTGATCATTAAATTCGAAGTATTGAATCTTCACTTGCTTCGCCCTAAAGTAATCCGTTATCTAACCTGCACGTGTTGTGGAATTCTAGCTTCTTCTTCAGAATGATATTGGGGAATTTTCTGTTGTTACAAGCATCAGGGGAAGGTTAATAAATTTATTTGTTTTAAAAACTATAATATTGCTTATTCTAATTATAATAAGTTCACAAGCAAATGAGTTTTTTTTTATTATAAATGTGACACTGGAACAGGCAAGGACTTTGCCCTCTTCAGGTCTGGGCGCAAATCAAATATTAAGACAAAGAAAAAAAATAAGAGGTTAAGGACAATGTAGAAATAAGAGAATGATAAACGATAGGAAAAGGACAGGTTGAAAGAGTGGTCGAAATTTTAAGGACCTAGAGATATGGCAGGATTAGGCCCCGATATGACGATAGATCTGCTTTTTGAAAAGAAATTAGGTTATATATTAAAGGAAAGACAGAAAGAGGACAAGACTTCCAGAGTCTGGAGGTGGATGGGAAGAAATAGTCACTGCACTTACCAATCCACGATCTACAAATCTCCACACACTACCTGTGAGACGAGGCCACTTGGCTAGTGTTTCGAGGCCTCGGCATTGGGGGAGGAATGCAACTAGCCAATTCATCAGAACAGCTATGGAAATAGTAGCAATAAAAAGAGAAATAGTTGATACCAAACAGTGAAGAGAAAGAGTTTCCATATTAAAAGAAAGACAATGGTCACTGATGAGCCTGGTTGCCCTATCAAGGAGATAAGTATGAGAAAAATCACCTCAGATGTGCGAGAAGAATTCTAAGAACGGATGGATTACACCTATATAGATTTTAAGTAACTGGTAAGAGGAAAAGTAATAACAAACAACGAAACAGAGCCTCAATTTTTGGGAAGCAGATTTAAAAATTTGGATTATGTGACTCCTCCTAAACAACTTGGAGGCTATATGGTTTCCTTATATGTTATTGGAATTAAGGAGGTAAATTTCATTATATTTGAAGACAATAGGACTATCAGGAGGAGTAGAAGATAAAGAGATAGCCAGGAGCTGCATCTTGGAGGAATTAAATTCAACTGAATTCTGGTGCTCCAATCAGATATCCACAGCAAATCGAGGTTGAGAGTTGAGGAAAGAGTGATTCTAGATTGATTATGAGGATGAGTGGAAAGGAGTTGAAGAAAAGGTAGAGGAAAAATAAAGGGTTCGTTCGTTGGCAAAGACATGACGAAGAGAGGATGATGGGGACTAAAGGAGATCGTTGATGAAGAGGAACAGAGTAGGTGAAAGAACATAGCCCTGAGGAACATCACTGGAAACAGGGGAATGAGCTAGATGTTGCATCATCAAGAACATCAGATATAAAACGGTAAGAAAGAAAATTAAAACTCAGAGAGCATAGAGAAGGGGCAAAGTGTAAGTAGGGAGTTAGGCCAATAAAGCCATGTGTCAAACTCTATTAAAAACTGTATAGATATCAAAGGTGACGACAAAATCTTCCTCATAGTTCATCAGAGATGCTGACCATGCATGATTAAGATAGGACAGGAGGAAACCAGCGTACCTTGCCATGCAGAAGCTGTACTGGTGACAACAGGTAAGTTACGTGGATTGACGATGTTTCAAGAAGTGAGTATTGAGCAAAGTTTAGAATACTTTAACAATAGCAAAGGTTTGGGCAATAGGTCGGTAGTTGGGAGGAATAGAGCGGTCGCCCTTCATGATTTCAAGATGAAGGATAAAAACTGGTTGTGAGAATGAGGTGAAAAACACTGCAAAACTCGAAACCAGTTCATCTGTAGATTCCCTAAGGAACCTCGCAGAGATACCATCGGGTCCGGAGGCCTTGTTTGTTTTTAAAGAGAAAAGAACCTTATAGTTTTTGCATGGAGAAAAAATAAGGGAAGGCATAAGGTTAGAGGTGGGTAAAGTAAGAGGAACAGATGTGCTGTGATCCTTTATAGAAGAGTTGGAAGAAAAACGGAAGTCAAAAGAAGTGCCTTTTGTCAATTGGAGGGTAAGCTATAGAATCATCAAAACTAATGAGAGGGGGAAAACTAGAGTTACAGAAGTTTTTTGACAGGTTTTTGGCTAAGGACCAGAAACATATATCGGTGGAAGAGGAGTAAAAGTCATCAACTAGCCGTCTTAATGAGGAAGCTTTAGAGCTTCTATCTGAGCAGTGTACCGATTCCTAGGTGGAATAAAAGCAGAACGAGCTTAATTAGAAGGAGAGGATTGGTATGATGGGAATATCCGATCTCTAGCCTATATAGCCATGGAGCAGGCATGATCAAGCCAAGCATTAGAGGGAGAATAAGATTTCATAGCACGCTTTATTTACGTATCAATAAAGTGTGTATTTTTGTCTCATGCTATTTTTTTTCTCGTTTATATTTAATTACTGTCTTTCTGTCCATCTATAATGAGTGTGTGCATGTATGTGTGTGCATGGTTGTGTGTGTGCTTGCGTGTCGGTTTAGTTTTTTTTATGAGTGCGACACCGTGACAGGCAATAACTGCCCTTTTCAATAAAGGCCCGGGCACTAGAAAACACCAAGACGAAGGAAAAGAAAATGGTTAAAGACAAGGCAGAGATGAGGTAATGTCACGCAAAGGAAAACGACTGTCGGAAAACGACAGTCAGAAAAAGAAAGTCAAAGTACAGAGGCCCCATAGATATGGAGGACTAGGCCTTGAGATGACGATAGATTCGCTTTTTGAAGGATAATAGGTCTAAAGAATTAGGATAGACAGAAGGAGGAAGAGAATTCCAGAGTCTGGAGGTATATGGGAAGAAGCAGTCGCTGCACCGACCAATCCGCAAGCTTCAAATCTCCACACAGTACCTGTGAGATTAGGCCGCTTGGCGAGTATTATGCAGCCTCGGCAGTGGGGGAGGGATGAAACTCTCCAACTGATCAGTGCAGCGATGGACGTAGTAGATATAAAAAAGAGAAAGGAATGATACCTTTTGGCGAAGAGAGAGAGAATCCAGATTAGAAGTACGAGAAGGATCATTAATGAGTCTGACTGCCTTAGATTCAACCCTATCAAGGAGATAAGTATAAGAAGAAGCACCCCAGATGTGTGAGCAGTATTCTAAGCAGGGACAAATAAGACATTTACTGTCATTGTAGATATATGAACTTCCTTACTAACATATAGATACTATTCTAATGTCAATAAAGAAAGTCTGAAGTGTTCTTAAGTCGACTCTACAAAATATTAGAATATAGAGTTGATATTGCACGTATGCTCCTGGCAGTTTATATATATATATATATATATATATATATATATATATATATATATATATATATATATATATATATATATATATATATATATATATATATATATATATATATATATATATATATATATATATATATATATATATATATATATATATATATATATATATATATATATATATATATATATATATATATATATATATATACATGTATGCATATATATATATATATATATATATATATATATATATATATATATATATATATATATATATATATATATATATATATATATATATATATATATATATATATATATATATATATATATATATATATATATATATATATATATATATATATATATATATATATATATATATATATATATATATATATATATATATATATATATATATATATATATATATATATATATATATATATATATATATATATATATATATATATATATATATATATATATATATATATATATATATATATATATATATATATATATATATATATATATATATATATATATATATATATATATATATATATATATGTATATATATACATATATATATATATATATATATATATATATATATATATATATATATATATATATATATATATATATATATATATATATATATATATATATATATATATATTTATATATATATATATATATATATGCATATATATATATATATATATATATATATATATATATATATATATATATATATATATATATATATATATATATATATATATATATATATATATACTGACTACATATCTGTGCGTACACCTCCTGCATCACAATTGAGTCTCTCACCTCTAACCTTTCGAGCTGAAACGCAGCATCACTCGTTTTTCACTGGGGATTAGTTCTGGCATTACAATTTAAATAATGGAACCGACAATTTTCATTTAAAGGAGAAAAAGTGTGTGTGCGTGTGTGTGTGTGATTACCTAATTGTGATTACCTAATTGTGTTTACGGGAAAGAGCCCAAAGCTCGTATCTTCCCGTCTCCTGATCGGTTCCATTTTTAGACTTAGTGATACTTATCATACCTGTCCTTAAAACTATGGATTGAGGTAGCATTAACTACCTCCTCGCTTAGCGAATTCCAATTATCAACTACTCTTACACTGAAAAAGTATTTCCTTACATCCTGCAAACAAGTTTTCTTCCGAAGCTTCAAACTATGACCTCTAGTTCTAGAGCCAGCCATATCGAAATATCGATCCCTATCCACTCTATCATAACCATGAAGGAATTTAAAGACTGTCACCATATCCCCCCTTACTCTTCTAGCTTCGAGTGATGGCAAGTCTAATTCCCTCAGCCTCTCATCATAACCGAGATTGCGTATTTCTGGCACCAGTTTCGTGGCATGTCTTTGAACTTTTTCAAGCTTAGCTATGTGCTTTTTCAAGTGCGGATTCCAAAAGGGGGCTGCATATTCGAGTTTTGGCCTCACATAGGTTACATAAATATTTCTGAACATTTCCTTGTCCATGTGCCTGAAGGCTACCCTTACATTTGATAAGAATGCATATGCTGCCCTTACTACGCCATTTATATGTATTTCTGGAGACAAATCTGCCAATATGTTTACTCCTAGATCTCTCTCATTTTCTGTCTCCTGAAGTTGTACTCCAGCCACCGAGTAGTCAAGCTTGGGCCTTCTTGCACTTGTACCCATTCTCATTACCTTACATTTTGAGGTATTGAATTTCATTAGCCACTTTTCTGACCACTCATGCAGATTATTTAGATCCTCCTGAAGTTCTCTACCATTGTTCTCGTTTTTTACTTTCTTCACAATCTTTGCATCATCTGCAAACATATTCATGAATGAATTTACACACTCTGGTAGGTCATTTACATATACAAGGAACAAAAGTGGCCCTAAAACTGAACCCTGTGGAACTCCACTACTAACTCTTCTCCATTCAGACACTGAGTGTCTTACTCTAACCCTCTGTTCCCTTCCTTCTAAGTAAGTTTTTATCCATTCCAAGACATTTCCACCTATTCTAGCCATTGATTGCAGCTTCCTAATTAGTCTCCCATGTGGAACAGTGTCAAACGCTTTCTGGAAGTCTAGGAATATGCAATCTGCCCAGCCCTCTCTTTCCTGTAAGATTTGGCTTACCTCATCATAAAATTCTAATAAGTTTGTTACTGTTGATCTTCCTTCTCTGAAGCCATGTTGCCTCACTGACAAAAAGTTGAAGGATTCCAAGTGAAGAGAGATATGTTTCCTTAGTAGTTTCTCCATAAGTTTGCAAACTATGCTGGTCAAGGAAACTGGTCTATAGTTCAGAGCCGTATCCCTCCTTCCCTTTTTGAAGATAGGTATCACATTTGCTTGTTTCCAGCATCTTGGAATCTCCCCCGACTCCAATGACTCCTTAAATATGATACTTAGTGCCACTGATATTGTGTTTGCGCATTTTCTAAGCACATGAGGGGATATGTCATCAGGACCTGTAGCTTTATGAACATCTAAATCCATCAGCGCTTTGCATACCTCTGTGGCTGTAAGGTTGATGTTCTCTAATACCGGCCCTTGAGCTTCTATCACTGCAATCTGAGGGGGTGGGGTATTTTCTACTGTAAATACTGACTGAAACTCCTTGTTCAATTCTTTGCAGATCTCTTCGTCCGTCTCAGTGATGCTTCCATCCGCTCTCTTTAGCCTTAAAACCTGTTCTTTTACCTTCAGTTTTCCTCTGATAAAGCTGTGGAAAAGCTTGGGATTTTCTTTAGCCTTCCTGGTGATGTCCCTCTCATAATCTTTCTCTGCCTCTCTCCTTTTACTTAGGTAGTCATTTCTTGCTCTTTTGTAGGTTTGCCAGGCATTTATGTTTTTTCTCCTCCTATACCTTTTCCAGCATTTGTCTCTCCACTCCTTAGCTCTTTTACACCCATTATCGAACCATTTCTCTCTGACATGAATTACACCTACTTTGGTGACAGGTATGCAGCAATCTACTATCTTCCCATATTTCTCACAAAAGATGTCATACATTTCTTGTACAGATTTGTTGTAAAATAAGGTTCTCCAGTCAATAACTGCAAAAAGCTCATTCATTTTGATGTAATCTCCTTTCTGATAGTTCCTCCTCATGTCCTCAGTGCCTCTACTCTCAGGAAGAATGTCTTCAATGATATACTCCATCAACAACACACAGTGGTCACTCTTTCCAATTGGTGGTTCATACTCAATATTTTCAATATCCAACACATTATCTGTGAACACCAGATCAAGTAGTGATGGCTCATCCCCACCCCTGGCTCTTGTTGGTTCCATTACATGTTGGTGTAGGAAATTCCCTTGTACGCAATCTAGGAATCTTGCCCCAAAGGAGTCCTCACCACTGTGTGGGTCAAGATTTATCCAATCTATCTCTTTATGATTAAAGTCTCCCATAATCAAAATCCTACATTTTTTCTCCCGCGCCATGTTAACAACTGAGTTTATGACTTCAATCGTACCTATATGACTTTCCTCATAAATTTCAAGCCTATTTTGGTTCCTTGGTGGGTTGTATACAACAGTTATTATAATGCTCTCTGACTCAGTATTTATGCGAGCAACAAGAAATTCCCTGAACTCACTTTCTATAGCCAAGTTTATCTCTTCAACTTGAATCCTCTCACTTATGAGCAGTGCTATCCCTCCACCAGTCCTCTCAGATCTTTCGACCCTTAGTATTCTGAAGCCCTTAGGAAAAACTGTGACACTGTTTATGTCCTCACTCAACTTAGTCTCTGTAATTGCTACTATATCTGCCTTACTGTTGTGAATCCTATCTTTTAATTCTACTGCCTTACCAGCTAATCCATCAGCATTTGTGTATAACAATCTTAATGAGGCCCCATCCCCTGATCTTCTGTCATTATCTTCTTTATCTCCCCTTTGTCTGGAAGTATTCCGTAACGAAAATTTTTCTTCTCTTCTTCATTTCTTTCATCATTTAACCTTCTTGCCTCTTGCAACAAGTTTTTGATCTTTCCCATCTCTTCCTGTGTTCTGTATCGTCTAATGAACACTTCTTTGCATTCTTGAAGGTCTTTTAGACTTTTTTTTCTCAACAATATTTCCCTACATGTCTCCCCTCTCTCAAAGGTTACTTTTGTTGGTCTCGGCTTTCCTTCCCACGAATATTTACCTAGTTGGTGTATGTTTACAATATCCTCAGGACCACATACTACTCCAAGCTTTCTTATCAGGTCTACAACCCTAGCTTTATTTTCTTCAAGTCTCCCCTGCCATGTTGGCTCCTGGGATTCACTTATGCCTGAGATTACCACTGTCTTCTCCTTATCAAGTGCCTGTCTGATGAGTGGGTTTGCCCTTTCCATCACAACGTCTTTCATTTTTTCGATTACTGTCTCTTTATAGTCAACTGTTTGTATGTTTTCCAGTGCCACCACCTTTACAGCCTCTTTTACTGCCACATTCCCCTTTAGTGCATCAGCAAAGGACGTTTTCATGGCATCATTTTCCATATTCAGCTCCTGGAACTCTTTTCTGAACTGTTCAATGTTTTCCTTAATCTGAACATTCCAAGCAGCAATCTCGTCTCTCTCAGAAGATAGCAGTGAACTAACATCTAATTCCTTTAGGTTGTCATTTAGCTGTTTGTTTTTATCTTCTTGATTATAAATTCTAGATTCTAGTTGACTCTTTTCCCCTTCCAGCTTCTTTATTCTTTTTTCTAGTTCCTTTCTCTCCTGCCCTTGTGCTTTATTTGCTTCCTCCAAAGATCTTATTTGTTCTCTGAGTGTTTCATTCTCTTTCATTTCTCCATCCATATTCCGAATTTTATCATCAAGGCTTGTAACCATTTCCTCTAACTTCTTGATTCTCTGTTTAAGTCCTCTGATGACTACCCCTTCTCCCGACCCATGGGTGGGAGAGGTTTGGGACAGAGATGGCTTCATTTTTATGTTCTCCCTCTCACAGAGTATAGAAAGAAGACGAGAAAGAGGAAAAAAAAAAGAAAAGAGAAAAACTTCTAATTTACCTTCACACAGAATTTTTATATCTCCATATAAGTGCTATTTAGTGACTCAGTTTGTCTCCTTTCTGGTAACACACATCTTAACTTAAAAACTTGACCATGGTAATTTACGTATAAAAAGAAAAAGAAAAACAAAAGTCAAACCTGAAGGAAAATTCGAATTTGTGTTCGAGGTGGCACCCACCTGTTTCTGTTATATATTCTTCCTAACTGATAAACTGACTTGCTAACCAAGATATGTTATCACGGGATTTAGACTTTACATTTAACTCAATATATATACAAAATAACAAAATAGCAAACGAGAAAGCTAAAAGAAAAGCAAAAAAAATGAAGAAAATAGGACTGCTGTACTACTTGGCAACTTAACTCAGTACTGTTGACAGGTGGGTATTTGGTAATTTTTTTTTCTTTTATTATTCAATTTTTTCGTGTATCAAACTAACTAACTAGTTAATATAAATGGGAAGGATACTGTTTTTAACAATATATAGAACCACAGGATCAGGTAAAACGGCTTAAGAGCTTTCCCCAGTTTACACAAAAAATTAGGTAATGTGGTGTGTGTGTGTGTGTGTGTGTGTGTGTGTGTGAGAGAGAGAGAGAGAGAGAGAGAGAGAGAGAGAGAGAGAGAGAGAGAGAGAGAGAGAGAGAGAGAGAGAGATATTCGCGTGAACTCATTCGAACATGTCGAGAAGTGGTGAGTCTGACAAACATGGTTCAATCCTACCACAGGGCGTTAGAAAGGGCATAAATTAGCTCTAATTCCAACCCATTTATGAATATTTTGTGATAAGGAGAAATGAAATCCAGGAATATAAGGTCAGTGATAATATTCATGGTGCATTGTCTTTATAAACGCTTTCATTTATTACATTTGTTTTGCCAATTATATGCTTTATTTTTATGGCTTTCCTGAGCATTGAATCCAATCTTAGTCCTAATATGAGAGGCTCTAGTAAGGTAAACATGCAAATATAAAAAAGAAGGTAAGATATTTATTTACTGATAACTTTTTGGTTTCATCGCCTACAATTAAAAATCAGACTAAATTCTTAGAGTGTAGTCGCCGTGGCTCAGTCGGTAGCGTCTCCGACTCTGAGGCGTCAGGTCGAGGGTTCGCGCCCCGTCACGGTCTGAGGTTAGCAAAGGCGTGCACTCAGCGTAGGGATTACATTTGCCAAAACAAGTCCTTCGCAAGAAGGCAACCGTCCTAGCCCTTGGTTGATGAGGGAGTCCGTGACGTAAAACCGGAACTAAATTCTTAGAGTAAGCAATTAATATTTGTTTCTCAATTCAAAACTCTGTTTTTTTTTTTTAATCAACCTCACGGCTGAGTTCTCGTGTTTGCAAGCACTGCCAAGCCAAAACGTGCGATATAAAGAAATACAGTACTTAAAATTATATCTAAAAATTAATCGAAAGTCGCCCTTCAATCTGGGTAAATTTGAATTATGAGTCTCAAGTAAATGAGCATATGACTCTTTTAATATATATAATAATGTCTTAGGCATTATTATTGTTATTATTGTTATTATTATTATTATTATTATTATTATTATTATTAATATTATTATTATTATTATTATTATTATTATTATTATTATTATTATTATTATTATTATTATTATTATTATTATTATTATTATTATTATTATTATTGTTATTATTATTATTATTATTATTATTATTATTATTATTATTATTATTATTATTATTATTATTATTATTATTTTTATTATTATTATTATTATTATTATTATTATTATTATTATTATTATTATTATTATTATTATTATTGTTATTATTATTATTATTATTATTATTATTATTATTATTATTATTATTATTATTATTATTATTATTATTATTATTATTATTATTATTATTAAGATTATTATTATTATTATTATTATTATTATTATTATTATTATTATTATTATTATTATTATTATTATTATTATTATTATTATTATTATTATTATTATTATTATTATTATTATTATTATTATCATTATTATTATTATTATTATTATTATTATTATTATTATTATTATTATTATTATTATTATTATTATTATTATTATTATTATTATTATTATCATTATTAAATTTAGTGTGCTTTGTTTGATGCCACTACTGTCTTTCAAGCAATGTAATATGTTCCCATTTCCTCCTACCATTGACCATATTTTATTTACTCATTATTCACATCCCAATTAACCAATATAACCTTAGGTGGTATGGTCTTTGTCTTGACTTCCGATGAGGGGTTCCCACTTCCCTTTTTTCTCCTGTTTTCTATATCATAAAATGTTATATTATACCTTTTATATTGGTGTTGGTGTGAAAAACATTGAGAAATATTGAAGGAAATCATCCGTGTTGAGCCAGGCTCTCTCTCTCTCTCTCTCTCTCTCTCTCTCTCTCTCTCTCTCCTCTCTCTCTCTCTCTCTCTCTCTCTCTCTCTCTCTCTCTCTCTCTCTCTCTCTCTATGTCCATGATATGCATGATAGCAGTCACAGTTTTCACACTTAGGTCTGCATACACAGCTTTATTTTATTATTAATATTGCAATGATTGCTAACACACTCTAACACACATACTAAATATAAAGGTTAATAAAGTGACAGTTAGAAAACGATAGAAATAAAACAAAAATATATAGATAGATAGATAGATAGATAGATAGATAGATAGATAGATAGAATGATAGATAGATAGATAGATAGATAGATAGATAGATAGGAAGGTAGGTAGGAATGTAGGTAGGTTGGTAGGTAGCTAAGTACGTTGGTTGGTTGGGTAGGTAGGTAGGATGATAGATAGATAGATATATAGATAGATAGATAGATAGATGCATAAGTAGATGGAATGATAAATATATAGAATGAAAGATATATATATGTATATAGATAAATAGATAGAGACAGCTAAATATATATATATAGATAGATAGATAGATAGTTAGACAGACAGAGAGAGAGAGCTTGATATATATATATATATATATATATATATATATATATATATATATATATATATATATATATATATATATATATATATATATATATATATATATATATATATATATATATATATATATATGTATATATATATATATATATATATATATATATATATATATATATATATATATATATATATATATATATATATATATATATATATATATATATATATATATATATATATATATATATATATATATATATATATATATATATATATATATATATATATATATATATATATATATATATATATATATATATATATATATATATATATATATATATATATATATATATATATATATATATATATATATATATATATATATATATATATATATATATATATATATATATATATATGTATATGTATATATATATATATATATATATATATATATATATATATATATATATATATATATATATATATATATATATATATATATATATATATATATATATATATTTATATATATATCTATATATATATATATATATATATATATATATATATATATATATATATATATATATATATATATATATATATATATATATATATATATATATATATATATATATATATATATATATATATATATATATATATATATATATATATATATATATATATATATATATATATATATATATATATATACTATATATATATATATATATATATATATATATATATATATATATATATATATATATATATATATATATATATATATATATATATATATATATATATACATATATATATATATATATATATATATATATATATATATATATATATATATATATATATATATATATATATATATATATATATATATATATATATATATATATATATATATATATTGATAGATATAGAGATAAATAGATAGATATATTGATATTTAGATAGATATGTAGATAGATAATTAAATAGCTTGATAGATGGATAGATAGAAAATTAAATAGGTAGATATATATTTATATTGGTATATTGATAGACAGATCAATAGATAGATAGACAGACAGACTGACAGACAGACAAACAGATAAGCAGATATACTGAGAGATAGATAGATAGATATATTGATAGATAGATGAATAGATAGATAAATAGAAAGATAGATAGATAGATAGATAGATAGATAGGTAAGTAATAGGTAGGTAGGTTGATAAATAGATAGACAGACAGATATAAAGGTTAGTTAATAGACAGACAATTGAATTGAGGAATGAGAGGTGTTTTATTTTCAGCATATAATTGCATTTAAAGTCTAAAAGTTTATATGACTCAAATTTCTCCAAAATACTCTAGCAATCCATTTCTTATAACTAAAGACTTAAAGTTTTTGTTTTTCTAAATTGGAATCTTAATGCTTTATTTTTCTCTTTATTTTCTAATATTTTTTCTGGCTTATGTTTGTTTAAAAGATTTCTCATTATATTTGTTTAAAAGATTTCTCATTTCTTATATTTGTTTAAAAGATTTCTCAACACGAGATAAGAAGCATGTCTTCCATTGTGAAAGTCATCAAGACGAAAATATAATAGCATATCACTGAGTGGACAGGAGGTCACCA
The DNA here is from genome assembly GCA_037179515.1 of Halocaridina rubra. Taxonomy (NCBI): domain Eukaryota; kingdom Metazoa; phylum Arthropoda; class Malacostraca; order Decapoda; family Atyidae; genus Halocaridina; species Halocaridina rubra. Next base: position 33,594 of record JAXCGZ010019746.1, read on the forward strand.
GTGGATCTTGCCTTGCAGAAGCCATTATAGTGATTGGAGAAAAGTGAGTTAGATCAAAATATTTCAAGAAGTGAAAACTGGGCAAAATTCCAAAAACTTTAGTGATAGAAGATGCTAGGGCAATAGGTCTGAAGTTTGGAGGAATAGATCGGTCACCATTCTAGAAATGAACGCATTCTATCTGAATGCCAATCTGTTCATTTTATAGTTTCCCCCAACCTAACTCGTGGCTTCGATTTTGCATTTAATTCAAATCTAAACCTCATTTTAGGCCAACAATAATCAAATAACATTACCATACGTGAAAACATGAATAAGCTTTACCCCAACCGGGAACCTGGGACACATAATTACTGTGCCAAGGCGCTACCAACTACACCACAGGTGGTTTTAAAAGGGAATTAAATCTTATAGCTATATCTGCAATACTAGGAATGAACACATTCAATCTGAATGCCACTTCCTTAATTTTTTTATTTATATTTTTTCACACATGGTAATGTACTTATCTGATTATTGTTGGTCCCAAATGAGATTGCAATTTGAATTATAAGCGTAAACAAAGCAACGAGTGAGGTTGGAGGAAACTGTAATATGAACAGAGTGGCATTTAGATAAAATGCACTCTTTCCGAATATAGCATATGAAGCTGTAAGATTTATTTCACTTTTAAGACATTCTGTGGTGTAGTTGGCAACACCTTGGTACAGTAATTATGTGTCTTAGGTTCAAGTCCCGGTAGAGTAAAAATTATTAATGTTTTTACATATTCTAAAGAGCTTATTTATTTTATTGTTGGTCCCAAATGAGATTAATATTTGAATTAAATGCGAAAACGAGGAGATGAGTGAGGTTGGGGGAAACTGTCATATGAACAGAGTGGCATTCAGGTAGAATGCGTTCATTCCAAGTATAGCAGATATAGCTATAAATATTGTTTCCTTTTTAAGACCTTTTGTGGTTTAGTTGGTAGCGCCTTGGCACAGTAATTATGTGTTCTAGCCTCAAGTCCAGGTCGGGATACAAATTATTCATGTTTTCATATATGGTAACGTACTTATTTGAATATATATATATATATATATATATATATATATATATATATATATATATATATATATATATATGTATATATATATATATATATATATATATATATATATATATATATATATATATATATATATATATATATATATATATATATATATATATATATATATATATATATATATATATATATATATGTATATATATGTCTATATATATATATATATATATATATATATATATATATATATATATATATATATATATATATATATATATATATATATATATATATATATATATATATATATATATATATATATATATATATATATACATATATATATATATATATATGTCTATATATATATATATATATATATATATATATATATATATATATATATATATATATATATATATATATATATATATATATATATATATATATATATATATATATATATATATATATATATATATATATATATATATATATACATTAATCATTTTTTACCCCGACCGGGACTCGAACCTAGGACTTATGATTACTAAGTCAAGGCGCTACCACTACACCACAGAAGGTTAAAAGGAACCCAACCTTATAGCTTATATCTGCTATACATAGGAATGAACGCATTCTAACTGAATGCCACTATGTTCATATTACAGATTCCCCAACCTCACTCGTGGCTTCATTTTAGCATTTAATTCGATTCCCAATCTCATTTGGGCCATGAAATAACCAAATAGCACATTACATATGTGAAAACATTAATCATTTTTTTTACCCCGACCGGGACTCGAACCTAGGACTTATGATTACTAAGTCAAGGCGCTACCACTACACCACAGAAGGTTAAAAGGAACCCAACCTTATAGCTTATATCTGCTATACATAGGAATGAACGCATTCTAACTGAATGCCACTATGTTCATATTACAGATTCCCCAACCTCACTCGTGGCTTCATTTTAGCATTTAATTCGATTCCCAATCTCATTTGGGCCATGAAATAACCAAATAGCACATTACATATGTGAAAACATTAATCATTTTTTACCCCGACCGGGACTCGAACCTAGGACTTATGATTACTAAGTCAAGGCGCTACCACTACACCACAGAAGGTTAAAAGGAACCCAACCTTATAGCTTATATCTGCTATACATAGGAATGAACGCATTCTAACTGAATGCCACTATGTTCATATTACAGATTCCCCAACCTCACTCGTGGCTTCATTTTAGCATTTAATTCGATTCCCAATCTCATTTGGGCCATGAAATAACCAAATAGCACATTACATATGTGAAAACATTAATCATTTTTTACCCCGACCGGGACTCGAACCTAGGACTTATGATTACTAAGTCAAGGCGCTACCACTACACCACAGAAGGTTAAAAGGAACCCAACCTTATAGCTTATATCTGCTATACATAGGAATGAACGCATTCTAACTGAATGCCACTATGTTCATATTACAGATTCCCCAACCTCACTCGTGGCTTCATTTTAGCATTTAATTCGATTCCCAATCTCATTTGGGCCATGAAATAACCAAATAGCACATTACATATGTGAAAACATTAATCATTTTTTACCCCGACCGGGACTCGAACCTAGGACTTATGATTACTAAGTCAAGGCGCTACCACTACACCACAGAAGGTTAAAAGGAACCCAACCTTATAGCTTATATCTGCTATACATAGGAATGAACGCATTCTAACTGAATGCCACTATGTTCATATTACAGATTCCCCAACCTCACTCGTGGCTTCATTTTAGCATTTAATTCGATTCCCAATCTCATTTGGGCCATGAAATAACCAAATAGCACATTACATATGTGAAAACATTAATCATTTTTTTTACCCCGACCGGACTCGA